>LNAC01000489.1:241738-252864 GCA_002007465.1 Ailurus styani
GAAACGATGATTATGGAAGGGGGGGTGAGGTCTGGGCGCGGGAACTGTAACTCCCCAAGTCTCGGAGGCTCAGAACACAGCCCGCCAGAAGAGCGGGCTGGAAAGTCGGGACTGTGTGCAGGAATTACGAAGGGGAAGGGTATTTTGCATACTTTTCTCTGGGTGCTTCTAACGTGGCGGGGGGAGGGGTAGGGTAGGACTGCCAGCCTTTTTTTCTGGTGGCTTTTAAACCTGTAAGTGCTGCAGACTTGAATCTGCGCTTCCCCTACATCCCACTTGGAGCATCTCATCCATATCTTGCCTTTTCACCGTTTTCCTCGAATTGGATGGAGCAGCCTTTTCTGTTCCCACTTAAAACCCTGACTTTTTCACTTTCTCTCTTTCTCTTCTCCTTTCTTGAAGTTCTGAAAACTCAGTTTGCGTTTTCTCCCCCAAGCTTAAAGGCTCTCCGAAGGCAGATTTAATTTAAAAAAACAAACAAAAAAACTTTGAGGATTTGAAGCGAAGTTTGCATCTTGTCTTTCTTGATTGGCTCTGCTTGGGACTTTGGCCTTACCTCAAGCTTTCTGAGTATTATCCTCCTGGTTGTTAAAACAACCAAAAAAAAAAAAACCCCAAAACAAAACAAAACAAACAAAAAAAAAACGGACGGTGCACACTTAATAGGGCTTGGTTTTAAGGGAGTTGCCCTAAAACACTACAAGGTTCTTAAGTAATGTCAGTGTATTCGGTGATTGGGAAGTGACTTTGAGAAAACAAAGCATTCTTTAGTTCCCACACTTCTTAGGTGAGGATAGGGAGAGGGTAGATGACTCGAAGAGTCAAGAGATAAAATGGTGATTGGGGCGTGCAGCTAGTGTTGGGTGTGAGATGGCTAAGGTTTTGTTGAGTAATTACCCTGCCAACTTTAGAGATTAGTGGTTGGTGAAGGTTCTTGCATACTGAATTTAGAGATGAGGAGGAACTAGTGGTTCAGGGTCACCCGGCTACTAAGAGGTGAGTCTAGGAAGTGTCCTTGGTGGAACCATGTGTGGACATTGACCTGTACTTATTGAACATGGGTTTTCTAGGCTCTGAGGAGGGTAATCTCAGGATAAGGCTGGAAGATTCTGGCACTTCTTGCAGTCTGTGTTGGTGCCTGAAGCCTTGAACAGCTTTCAGCTTAATTCAAGTGTGGTATGTTGAAATGATGGCTCAAAATGGGCATCTGTGTTCCGTTGTAAAAGTGCGGGGGGAACCTTTACTTTATGAAGAAAAGGTGAGATAACTTTATTTTTTAAAAAAATATATTTATTTATTTGAGAGAGCGCCAACAAGCGCAGAGGGAGAGGGAGAAGTGGGCTCCCCGCTGAGCAAGGAGCCCGGCACTGGGCTCTGTCCCAGGACCTCAGGATCATGATAAGAGCTGAAGGCAGATGCTTAACAGACTGAGCCACCCAGGTGCCGCTGACTTTTTTTTTTTTTTTAACTAAGTAATCTCTGTGGTCAGCACAGGGCTTGAACTCATGACGTGATCAAGAATCACATGCTCTCCAGAGTGAGCCTGCCAGGTGCCCCAAGCAAGAGAGTTTTAACACTTGAGGCTGACAGTGGCTAGGGAGGGAAAGAACCATAGATGCACAGTTTTGAGGGGAGCAGGAGAAACTGGCAGGTTCTAAGCTGGCAAGGTGAGGACATCTAAATAATTGAATTGGGAAAGGAGAAAAAAAAAAAACATTTCCAGCCAATTATCCTTAATTTTTAGCCTTTTAGTATTTTTTTAAACTTTTTTTAATGATTTTATTTATTTATTTGAGAGAGTGAGAGATCATGAGCAGAGGGGCAGGGGTAGAGGGAGAAGCAGACTCCCCGCTGAGCAGGGGGCCCAGTGCAGGACTGGATCCCAGGACCCCTCCCCCCATCATGACCCGAGCTGAACGAAGATGCCTAACTGACTGAGCCACCCAGGTGCTCCTTTCAGCCTGTTACTCTTAAAGATGAAAAAATTTTGATGGCCGAGTTGAAGAACATTCTAGGAAGAAATAATACCAAGGAGGGGAATGTGTATATCTTTGTTCTTGAGTCCCTACAGAACTGTTATGGGAGTAAGAGAAGTCTTGATTTTTTTTATATGTAAAAGAATCAGATATATATATGTATGTATGTATATATTTTTTTAAAGATTTTATTTATTAGCAAGAGAGTACTAGCAGGGCAGGGGTAGCAACAGAGGCAGAGAGAGAAGCAGGCTCCCCGCCAAGCAGGGCGGGCTCCATCCCAGGACCCTGGGATCATGACCTGAGCCGAAGGCAGATGCTTACCCGACTGAGCCACCCAGATGCCCCGAGAACTCTGATTCTTACTGTATTCCCCTATACTTTAGTTTGGGGGAGACATTTCACCCTTGCTGTCGGTAGCTGTCTACACTTCGAAAAGAAGGGAAACTGGCTAGATGAGGATCTTGTAAGTTCTAATTTACAGTTAGGGGGGACTTGGTGAGAAATCTGCCACCTGTGTGTGAGGTCTCCAAAAACATTTATTTTAATTGATAATGAGTCAAAAGGCATTAGTCTTGGCATGGTGAGTACTGGATGTGACTCAAGGGTGAGTCAAATGCCTGTGGTGCCTGGATTCATGTTCTTTTTCCCCTTTGTCAGTAATCCTTCCTAATGCTCCATTTCCATGATGTGATTTTAATGGAATTAAACTTGAACCACTTAGTTATGTTATTATGTTGTGATTCCATATAACTTAGTTACCAGTGCAAGCCAGCTAGTACCCAGCAGCCTCTGGGCCATAAGGGCAATTGTAGTTGGTCCTGGTGGTGTCTGTTCAGTGTTGTGGCTGATGACATAACTCAGGAAATTTTAATTTTTGCTAAAAAAAACAAGACCTCATCCTTGGTCATCGTGTAAGTAAAGTATTGGATTCTGAGGGCTCTTGAACCCAGAAAACATTTTGTGATTTCTCAGCTGAGGCTAACAAGAATAAACATGTCCTGTGTTTGTATGGTTTGAGTATCTCTGGGCTGGTGGAGCACACATGATCTGTTCCTAATCCTATAAGCTGGCCAGCAAGTGGGTGAGGGCATCCAGGGGGGGAGTGTGGTACTCAGAGCCTCCACCTCCCCTGTTAGAGCAAACAGTCTCTGGCCATTCAGCCCTCAAAAGGTCTAGCGGTCCTTCTCTCCACGTCTCACTTCTTCCCCTGGCCTGGGAGTATCTTCGAAGGCCGACCTCCAGTGCCTGTATCCTAGACACGGTTCTGGTACGTCATAGATGTTTGATAAGTGCTGGTTCAAATGGACCCGATATGATGGTCAAAATGGAAAGCTAGTTCAAGTACTGTAGGGAAAACGAGGCACACATTTACAGGTCCTCAGTGAGGAAACCTGCCCGATGCTGTTACTTTTGGGTTGTAGACCGCTGATCTATATAGTTGATGTAGGGAGACAGAGTGACTTGGGTTACTCCAATTCAGAAAGTAGCTTTATAACAAAGATCTTGCTTAATAAATTAAAAGAAGGCTGCTAGAGAATTGGGCTTAACCAGAAAGATTTAGGATAGGGGCTCCTATTTTGTGCCTTTGACCCTTATAAAGGAAGACTGTGGAGCCTCAGAATAAGAATTTTACTTTTTTTTTTTTTTTTGCAGTGGAGTGTGGAGGGGAAGAGCAGGAGAGAATTTTAAGCAGGCTCGTGCCCAGCGCATGAGCCGGAAGGGGGTGCTCCATCTCACAACCCCGAGATTATGACTTGAGCCCAAATCGCATTGGATGCTTAACAGACTGAGCCACCCAGGTGCCCGTCAGAGTAAGAATTTTAAATGCAGGGGTGCCTGCGTGGCTCAGTGGGTTAAGCGTCCCCCTTCGGCTCCGGTCATGATCTCACATCATGGGATCGAGCCCCGCATCAGGCTCTCTGCTCAGCGGGGAGCCTGCTTCCCCCTTCCTCTGCCTGCCCCTCTGCCTACTTGTGATCTCTCTCTTTCTCTGTCACATAAATAAAATCTTTAAAAAAAGAATTTTAAATGCATAAAGTAACGCAATTACTTTTTTTATGCAATTACTTTAAAATACAATTTTCAAGATAAAAAAACCCCAAATATGTAGCAGAGTAATTTGTTCTTCAGTAGCACATTAAATAACACGATCTAGCATCAGGCCTAGTAACTTCCATAATTTTGAAGTAGAGCTGAGAAAATCGTATTTCAGCTATGGTGTAAGAAAGAGCTGTGATTTTATTGGTGGCGACAGCCACCATAGTTGACATGTGCTTTTACCAGCATAACTGAAGAAAATGCTAAATTTCAATTAGTGAAAATAAGGATGTGTATTTTTTTTCCCATCTGAGTTCCCAGACCCCCCCGCCAATAGTATTTGCTGGCCCCTGGGGAGTCCATGGACCCCCTGGTTCAGACCCCCTACCTGGAGAGGCAAGGGAGAGTGCAGTTTCTGTGTATTGTTTCTTTTAGGCAGAGTAGGTTTCCACCCGAGGCCAGAGTTGTAAGCAAATGTCCCTGGTTCCTCTTCAAGACAGACATCTCTTTGAAAACATAAAAGCCGGTATTTATTAGTTGCCTCCTGGGCTAGGCATTGCCCTAAGCGCATTACACGTTATTTTACGTAATCCTCACAACAACCCTGTGGTAGGTCCTGTTATCCCCATTTTAAAGATGAATAAATAGGCCCATTGAAGCTTTTCACCTTATAAATGGGGTAGCTGGGATTCAAAGCTTTGTCTGTTTGAGTCCAAGACCTTTGTTAATTCCATGACTGCGAAGCCTCTTAGTTTTAGGCAGTCATTCCCAACCACCCTGTCTCCCTCCCTCTTCCTGGGGACACTTGGCAGTATCTGGTGACATTTTTGGTTATCATGAGGAGGTGCTACTACGATTTTGTAGGTCTGGGGTGCTTGCTCAACCCCCTCCATGGCATAGGACGCCCCCACCCCGCAGCGTTGACAGCCAGATCACCAGAAGAATTTCCCTGGTTCTTTTTGGAAGTCTCCATTAAGCATAAATCAATAGTCTTAGAGGGAGGGTGAGCCTTTCCTTCCTCGGAGGTTTGCCCTGGGCTCGGTTGGGAGCAGAGGGCTTGGCCAGCACTTCTACACTGCTGAGCCGGTGGCTTCTGGAGACCCTCCCTCCCTGATTTCCTGAGCCTTCCTCCCATCCTCAGAGCTCCCACTCTTTCCGTGTTATTTGTTGAGCTGCTTTCTGGTAGAAGCATATTGTCTTTGTGTAATTCATAGCTATAAGCACAAAACCTAACAAATCCAGTTTTGATCCACATCTAGTGTTTTGTCGTTCAAGAGGAGAAAAAGCTTTCCCCTTTGTCTCAGCATTAGAATCCCTTGTCGTGACACTTTATCTACCATTGTGATAACAACACCCCGCCCCCACACACCCAGGCCTGGGAAGGGGGAAATGCATGCCTGGGTCCTTTCCTAGATTGACTGAATCACGGTCTGGGCTGGGAGAGTTTCTTCAATTTGCATTTTTAGCCAGCTTCCTCCCAGTAATTCTGATGCTAATTAAGTATGAAAAGCAGTATAATAGGATCCTCATTAAAAACCCAGAACCCTTGTATCAGGAACGTGGAGCATTCTCCTACCCCCCCCCCCAAGCACCAGGCAGCCAGTCCTAAAGTCCTGCGGATTGTGTCTGCTCTGCACTCAGATTCCTTGCTCACCTTTTTCCTGGCTACACTTCTTGGCCACAGCCTCCCCGTGTGTCTCCATTTTGGGGAAAGGCTTGATCACCACAAACTCAACAGATTCCTGTCCCTTTTCCCATTTAAAAAGCCTCCTGTGTGTCCTCATCACCACGAGGCTAAAGTCAGAACTCATTGTCAGCCCTTCCTGGGGCCATTTCTGCCCGGCTGTCCCTCCCCCCCTGCACACATTTGAGCCTCACACTCCCTGTGCTTCCACGTAGCTGGGAGGCACCCACACGCAGAATTGAACAGCTCTGGGGCAGGCATTCTTCATCCTTTAGGTATTCTCTCATACTTGAATGCAGTTTGCAAATGTTTTATGGACTGTTTGGGGGAGGTCTCAGTGGAATCTCCCTTCATTTGGCACACTCTTTTGCTTTGTTGTTGTTGTTGTTTTAACTCTCTTGCCCCTAGCTCGGCAAAAGATTCTTAATTGCACTAATCAAGCTGTATTTGACTCCAGGCTGAGTAATTGCACATTGCTGGAAATTAGTTTTGTGAGCTTGCCATTAAAAAATTGTATAAACCATAATGAATCTTTTTGGAGTGTAGTTCCAAAGTTACACCCATTTCTTTAAATCTGGCGTGGAGGTGGCATATGGTAAATGAGTTTGCGCTTGATCTCAAGAAGCCTCATCTAGTTATTTGGTCGTTCTCTGTCGTTATTTTAATAGCTGTGGAAGGGATAACAGCTGTTTAAGAAATTGACTCCATCATCCAGGCATTAGGAACAGTCTCTACCCCAGCTAACGAGAGAGGTGCATTTTCAAGTAATCCGAAGCCCTGCATGTAACATTTCTTCAGGATCGCATTTTCCAAATGCATGACCAGCTAGCAGACACTTTGCTCTGTGTGTGTGTGTGTGTGTGTGTGTGTGTGTGTGTGTGTGTGGCGGCTGGATGGGGCTGCTTTTAAGTTAAAATTAAAAAAGACAGGCTAGAAAATGTATGTATCACATGCAGCAGCAGTTCAGTATTTTTAACAGACAGCAAACCAGAAGGTGTTAGTAGAAACCGGTATACCCTTTCAAAACAAAATCTTCTGATTAGGTAACATAGGAAAGAAAAACATACAAGTGGCAATAGAGGTAGACATAAAGGTATCCAACCTAACAAGGAGAGAAGCAAATAAAATTAGAATGGTTTTAACTTCCCATATTGGGAACTGAAAAAATACTTAGGATGTTAACTGATCTTTGGAGCGTGAGGAAGTCGCCTGCACCTAACGGAAGGTTTTGCTGTGGAGGAGTTAACCAGTTTCAGAAGCTTCTTTGCATCTTAATGGTATCACTGGTGGGGCTGTGTCTGAATGGCCACCCAGGCCTTTGTTAACCTTGTTGGGGGCTCTGAGCTTGGGAAGGGTAGAGGTGTTGGTGTCAGGCTTGGTACCCAGCTAGGATTCGGAAGGCCAGGCTTTGTCATTTGAATTGAGACCCTCGCAGCCCTGCTGATCCTTGGCAGGTGAGGATCCGTTAACGAAGTTACTGGGCCTTGTGGTTGGGCCTGTGTTGAAAAGCGTGTTCGGGGGAGCTGTTAGTGAGTTGGGTTTCTGGAGCCCCGCACATGGCAGGCGCTTTCCTTGGCAGGAAGGCCCGTGAGCCAGGCCTGCTGCCATGTGCTGCCGCGCTGGCCGCCATTTCATGGGCGTTCACTTCCAGGCCCAGTGCTTCTGAGGAGGCGCGAAACCTCCTCAGTTCAGTCTTTAAAGCAAGTATGTAAACCACTGCACAGATGCCCTTTGAAACTCTTACAACTAGGCGCTTATCCAGACCCCAGGAAAAACAACTCCGGGGCCCTGAGTTGTGGTGGGCCTGGATTTCATTAAACTGATACTGTCATCTGTGTTCCGGAAGGAGCCACTGAGCTAGTGGCCATACTTGGGATCGGATGCGTTTACGTGCTCAGCAGCAAACCCAGAAGGAGCTGCTGAGAACCGGTAGCATCTTCTAGATGACCCTCCGGGTAGTTTCACATGCGCCTTCATTTCTCCCTCTGCGTGAAGGCGCTAATGATACCCAAATCCCACACACTGTGTTGTTGGGTGGGATGTCCAATAAAATGTTTGGAAGAGTGTCAAATGATACATAAAACACTTAACACTAATTGCGATACTTAGGGCTGAGTACTTTGAGATTGTGCCAGTGGGTAAAGATGCTCAGTTATAAAGAGGGGTGAATTTAACTTACTGAAAGATAAGGAAAGTTCTGCTGGCAAAAGAAGAGGTGGAAAATAATGCATTGGCATGTAATTTGAAGGTTGGTCTTACAATAAAGGCGGTCTTTAAGTCAAAGAAATTTTTTTTAAAGATTTTATTTATTTGACAGAAAGAGAGAGACAGAGCGCACAAGTAGGCAGAGCAGCAGGCAGAGGAAGAGGGAGAAGCAGGCTCCCCACTGAGCAGGGAGCCCGATTCAGGGCTCGATCCCAGAACCCTGGGATCTCGACCTTGGTAGCTTAACCAACTGAGCCACCCAGGCACCCCTATTGCTGAATTCTT
Organism: Ailurus styani; assembly: GCA_002007465.1. Classification (NCBI taxonomy): domain Eukaryota; kingdom Metazoa; phylum Chordata; class Mammalia; order Carnivora; family Ailuridae; genus Ailurus; species Ailurus styani. The sequence continues at coordinate 249,929 of LNAC01000489.1, forward strand.
ATTTGTTAAGGATTGTGAAAGGATTTTTGTGTTTATATATTCATGAGGGATACCGGTCTGTAGGTTTCTTTTTGTGGACTTTTTCTGGTTTTGGTATTAGGACAATGGTTTCATAAAAATGAATCAGGCAAAAAAAAAAATGAATCAGGCATTCCTTTTTCTGTTTCTGCAAGAGATTTTGTATAGAATTGGTGTTACTCGTCTTTAAATATATATATATTTTTTAAGATTTTATTTATTTGACAGAGAGAGAGATCACAAGTAGGCAGAGAGGCAGGCAGAGAGAGGAGGAAGCAGGCTCCCCGCTGAGCAGGGAGCCCGATGCGGGCCTCGATCCCAGGACCCTGAGATCATGACCTGAGCCGAAGGCAGAGGCTTTAACCCACTGAGCCACCCAGGCGCCCTCATCTTTAAGTATTTGGTAGAACTCCCCAGTGAAACCCCTCTGGCCCTTAGAGTTTCTATTTGGGGAGTTTTTAAATTATAGATTCAATTTCTTTGATAGTTACAGGGCTATTTAGATTGCTTCATATTGGTGAGTTGTGGTAGTTTGTGTTTTTTAAGGAATTGGCCCATTTCTTTTTAAGTCGCTAAATTTATGTGTAGAGTTGTTTGTAGGATTCCTTTATTATCCTTTTGGTGTCCTGGTTATATAGGTTATTAGCTGTTATTCCTCCCCCCCCCAGCATTTAATAAATTGCTAACTTGAATGGAGGAGGTATTCCTCAGATGCTTCTAGTCCCACATGCTAAGACTGTCGCTTCTGGAAATTCAGGTTGTAGAATTTCAGCATAGTGTCCCTATACCTGTTGGTTAGGAATTTAGAGCTGGAAACGACCTTAGACCAGGGGTCTGCAAACTTGGGCGCTTGGGCCACATCCTGTTCTTCTGGCCTCGTTTTTATGGCTTCCTGGTGGCTGACAGAGCCCTGATTTGGCCTGCCAAATCCTGAAATCTTTACTGTGTGGCCCTTTAAGGAACAAGTTTGTCCACCCATGCCTTCAGACCATCTAAGTCCAGTGGCTTACTTGAGAGCCATCTGGAAGAATACTCAAGTACAGATTCCCAGGCTCCCACGTGGCCTTTTTCTCATATGGAATCTATCATAGTATACACTCCTCCCTCTGTATGGGGAGTTTTGACTGGTGTCCTTTGTCTTTGATCTGTGTGGCACTTAACTTTTGCAGTACTTCCTGGGTGCTGAGTAATCCCCTTGGAGGTGCAGTCTGAAGGGCACAGTCCTGAATGTTGACTTCACCGAGTCTGCCTTGGCCAAAGCTGGCAGAAGGGAAGGAGCCGGGGCTCACCTCAGGGATGGCTCTGATAAAAATGTGACTTTTGATGACACAAAGTCCAAACTGTTTTATCTCTGAAAATATTATTTTGTTGTTGATTTGCAATCTGGCATGGAAGGTTGGGCACAAACCCTAGGATTGTTTGCAGAAACACAAATGGGTAATGGTTCTGACCCCATAGGGCAGCCTGCCCACCTAAAGTCAGTGGGAAGAGAGCAGGATGTTTATGATACTGGTTAAGGGCTCCTGGACAATAAAAGTGGTGACCCCACGGTTTCTACTTTGGGAAAGAAACCTGGTTCTCTTCTGTGTAGAGCTGAAGGAGATCACTGCTGTGTGACCTTGGGCCAGCCTGTGACCTGTTCTCATCCCGCTGCTTTGTGAGAGGAAGGGGAGGGGGCAGTTGGCAGCTGGGATGCTTGTCACTCCTCACGGAGGACTGTGCATGGCTGTTGTGAACTAAAGGTGTAAGGGCTGCTTATTTTTCCTGCTCCAGGTGCCTTAGGTCGTCTTCTGTGCTCTAAGCTCAGACCCTACCAGTCCCCTCTTACCGCCTTGCTCATCCCTTTTTTGCTGCTGCTGGGTCTGGTTTCACCTCATTTCTTGGGCTGCTTCCTAGTGGGTTGAGTACAGCACCCAGAAAGGGCTTTTCGTGGTCCGGGCCTCTTCGGTGTCCTCCGCCTGGGTGGTTTTCTGCTCTGTTCTACAGCTCCAGCCCGAGTTTACTACTTCCTCTTCTGGAAACACAGATCTTGAACCCGTGAGTGTCGGCACGCCTTCTGTTGCTGAGGTGACACCTTCAGGGAGAGTTCAGGTGGCCAGACGTCCAGCATCTCCTGGCCACGAGTCATTTTCTCTCCGAGGGAAAGCCAGGCTTCTGCATTATCTGCCCTTTCTGTTCCTCTCTTTGTAACTCTTGGTCAGCCTCCCATGTGGACTAGGTCAGAGTGTGAGGACTGGAGAGTTTGAGCTCCATGAGCACTCCTCCCTGTGCTGACTGAGGCTTGTGGGTTGCGGCTGCTTTGAAGACTCCTAGTCTTGTGGGGGAAACGGGTTTACCAGGAAGAAGAGGGTACAGTATTGCATTACTCTTTGGGTTCCAGACTGAAGAGAGGTTAGGACTGTGTCTCATAAATTCTATTTTTATGAGCCCTTCTTTAATGTCATAAGGAGATTGGCTTGTGGAGAGACCGACGTGGTTATAGCAGAGTGAGGCTCCTGCCCCCTTTCTAGTAGGTGTTGGGGGTGACGGGAAATGCCTTTCTAACTGTTCTCTTGCAGTGGGAAAGGGAAGGCAGGGCAGTGAAATAATTAGCAACACATTTACAGTATGCCTAGGGTACTGTACTGTGAGTTTTAAGAAATAGTCCCTGTGACCGGTGCAGTAAGCAGTCCCCTGTGCTTTTCTTTCTTTTTTTTTTTTAAGATTATTTATTTATTCATTTGACAGAGAGAGAGAGAGAGAGAGAGAGAGATATCACAAGTAGGCAGAGAGGCAGGCAGAGAGAGAGGGGGGAAGCAGGCTCCCCGCTGAGCAGGGAGCCCAATGCGGGGCTCGATCCCAGGACCCTGAGATCATGACCTGAGCCGAAGGCAGAGGCTTTAACCCACTGAGCCCCCCAGGCGCCGCCCCCCCCCCCG
>LNAC01000489.1:253319-298288 GCA_002007465.1 Ailurus styani
CCTGCCGCTGCCCCTCCCCCTGCCGCTGCCCCTGCCCCGCTCCTTCCTGTCATGCACACCTGTGCTCGCGCATGCGTGCGCTCTCCCTCTCAAAAGAGAAAAGAAACTGCTCTGAAAACAGGCCCTCAGAATCGTCATTTGTCCCTTTCTATATTTTGTGGCCCCACCTCACTGCTGCTATTTTTAAATTTAAAAGAATTTTTTGGTGAACTGTATAACGGACATAAAGCATTAGATTTAGGCCTACAACATAATGATTGGAGATTTGTATATCTCATGAAGTGATCACCATAGGAAGTCTAGTTAAGATCCGTGGCTACACGTAGTTAAATAATTTTTTTCCTTGTGATGAGAACTTTTAAGATCCACTCTAGGACAACTTTCAAATACACGCTCCACAGTTATTAACAGTAGTGGCCACACTGTGCGTTGCTGCTGTGATCGAACCGAGGCGCCGAGACTGGCTGCAGGTGTGCGTCTGTGGCATGAAGGCCACGTCCAGTGCCCGGGACACAGCAGCTGCTCAGACGCTTGTTATTCCGTGACAGGTGTGCGTTGGGGGGAGTGCGAGGAGAATGCCCCTCCCAGCCCCTTTAATCTGGTGGCTAGGACCTGGCTTATGGTTGGTTGAAGGGGAGCAACCCACTTCTGGAACTTTCCGTTGCATCGATTCCTTCACAGTAACTGAGAATCTAAAAGTGCTGCCTGGATGTTTAGATTTTTGGGGACAGATTTATTGAGATGACTCCTGGTGCCACACCGTTCCTCCAGTTTAAAGTATCCAGCTAAATAATTTTCAGTACGTTCAGAGTTGGGCTTCCGTCACCACAATTTTAGAACATTTTTATCACCCCGGAAAGAAACGTATACCCTTTAGCCATCATTCCCATTCCTCCTAGCCTCCTGTTCCTCCCAGTCCCTGGCATACACTAATTTGCTTTTTATGTCTAGGGGTTTGCCTTTTCTGGCTCCGTCATATAAATGGAATCCTACAACATGTGACCCTTTGTGACTGGCTTCTTTCACTTAGCATCTTGCCATCCGTGTCATAGCATAGAGCAATACTGCATTCCTTTTATGGCTGAATAAGTAGTCCATGGTATGGATAGCCCACAGTCTGTTTATCCATTTCCAGCTTGATGGGCAATTTGGATTTCCACTTTTTGATTATTGTGAAACCTGCTGCTTTGAACATTGCTGTTGTCTTGGGTGTTGTGTGATGAGATTAATCATCTTGCAGCTGTTGTAAAAGGAACTGGACGTGGGAATTGAAGGCGAAGCTGTCAAAGTAAGTTAGTGCAAGGAACCACCTGCTCGACCTTCGCTTTAATCTCTGGGAATTTATTAAGCTTCTGAATGTCTTGAGATGTGTCCCGACACACAGACCCTTCGTTAAAATAAAGAAAAGATTTTTTAAAACATAATTTTAAGTGTTGTGACCTAGGAAGGCTTTCGCTGTATATCACTTGATTTCAGTAATCTGGACTTGGCGCCTGTCATCACTGATGTTTTTGATTACACGTAGCATATCCCAAGTGAGTTCAAAAGATGTTCTCACACCCTTAGGCACTTGTGAACACCCACGTGAGGAGTCCATGAGGAACGCTGTGCTGTTTTGTTTTTCTCGGGGCAGTGAGGCCAATGGTGGTGGTAACTCTGGAATAGATTTTTTTTTTAAACTTGATATACTTGACATCGAGGAAATTTTGTGTGCGGTTCTGAGTTTCGACCAATGCATACAGTCACGTAACCAGCACCACTGTCAAAATAGGACATCTGAGTGGATGCTCAAAGCAGATTCTTGAACGGCTTCAAACTGTGTTGGAGTCCGGTTGCCCTGTCTTCCTCTTTAGGTTTCGGAGCCTGTCAAGGTAACCCGAAAGCTGGTTTGTGTGTGAGGGGAAACCTCGCGACCCCAAACCTGGCTCTTCCCTGCTCTGACACCAGAGTGTCTCGCGTCTGGGGAAAAGGATGCCTGCGTTGCTGCTTCCCCTCGCTGTGAGCTGCTGGTGTACGTGTTGCCACACCCCATTAGGGGAGCGCAGCTCTCAGCAAGGAAAAGGGGGGTGAGGGGGGAGGTAGATGGGTCAGAGGGTGGAGGGGAGTTAAGGGCACCGTGGAGGAGGGGCGAGCTGGAAGGAGGCCCGGCTCCACCACTTGGGCACACAGGCGATGATGGGGCTGATCAGCCCCGTGGCTCTGGACTAGCGTGAGCCATCGTGGGGGAGAACTAGGAAGCATAGTAGCAGGGGACCGGGGCTTGATGGGGAGGAGTCCTCATAATTAAAGATAACGCTTGACAAGGATAGAAATGGGTCTTCTAATTGCATGAGCCACATGCTGCTAAAATGTGAGCGACTCGTGCGGACCAGTCCCCTGACTTCGCAGAGGAGGCCAGGCAGGCTGATGGTCCTGCACCGGGGGGCAGGGGGGCTGCCGCACACTGGGTTTGCTTTACTCAAGTGTTCGAAGTTGAAAAGGACTTCAAGATGCAAGTTGAGGTCCGAAGGTTTTTTTCTGGATGTATGAGAATTGCTTATGCCCTTGGGGCAGCCGCTACTAGAATTCACCTTGTTAAGGAGGTCACAGGATCTCAGCTGTTACCGAAAATGAAAGAAAGAAGTGGGAATGGGTCTAACTGTAGTATGTTTTCGCCCCTTTTTGCCAGGGTGCCGGGTGTCTTAGGTGTTTATTCGGCACAAATTCCTCGGCTTCTTGGACTGGTCAGCCTGGGTGGGTGCAGCTGCTCTACTCAACTGAGGCTTGGGGCTGCCCACGTGCGGAGCGCCGATTACGTGGCAGCCACGCCAGGCCACGAGGGATGGAGGGAAGGGACACTGGTGCCGGGTTCCCTACAGGAACCCTGCCAAGTGGTGTCCCCACCTTGAGGGTTGAGGAAGTGTGATGTGTGGGGGCGGGGGTGCCTGGCCAGTAAGTTGGGAGGGACAGAGAGGCTGTGGTGGGTGATTTGTGCGAGAAGCTTCAGGGGGAGCTCCATGGGGGGCTTTGAGCGGCAAGGGTATTCGTTCACATCTAGGGGACGGAGTAGAGAAGTCCACGCCCCATTGCAGACGTGACTGGGACAGTGTGGTGAGCAGTAGGCCGGAGGCAGGTTCCATTTGGGATTCAGCCATCTGGATGGAGCAGACGGTCAGTCAGAGCTCTGCAAGAGTGCCTGTCAGTGGATCTCTGGGAGAAAATGAAGCAGGGAGATGAAACTTGGGCCTTCATTCCCTACCTCTCCCCCCCACTCCCCACTTTTCATCCTCTCTGCCTTTCTTTTGGTAGTGGTGTATTTAATTTGGGCCAGACCTCCAAGTTGGTTCTTTTTAAGTCATTGTTGAATAAACACAAAGTGGGTGGTGGTCTAGAAACGGGGACATGGAGTTGTCTAGTGGACAAAGGACACATTTTGCCCTGGGACAGGTAACTGTGTTGCTGAGCACTTTGGAAGGCTGAGTCGTATACGAGTTGCACATCATTCTTGCCTGGCCAGAGTTTTCTAAGAACTTCTGCCAAACATTTTGTTAGCCTAGTTTGGATTACCATGGGTACTTGAAAGCCATGTGATTATATCTCTTTAGCACTTGAATTTACTTTTAGATTTTTTGATTTGTAGCTGCTTATGACATTGCAGTCTTGTGTTCCCACATCTGGGCATGCTCTGACCCCAAGCTTATTTTTCACTCCTGTGGAGCATCTAGCACGTCTCAAGGGATTGTATTGTCCACCACGCTTCTGTCCGCCCCCCACCCCCGGGAGCAGTGGGTTGTGGGGTCTTTTTTTTTTTCTCCTTTAAACACAGTGGGGGTACTGCCCACATGTAATGTGTATGACTGGGTTTGCCAAAGGCCTGTGAGGGGACAAGACAGTCCTTCACATCATATGTTGTCAACCCCAGTTGAGGAACCCCGATACAGCGAAGTACATTTTGTTTGGTCATATTACATGTTTCTTACTAGACAGGCATGAAGGTTGAAATGGGTTAACTGCAAAGCATTTTCTGGGGCATGTCCTGTCAGTAAGGAGTTCAGGCTTTTTTCAGACCTTTTTCAATATTTTTAAAAAGATTTTATTTATTTATTTGACACGGAGAGATTACAAGTAGGCAGAGAGGCAGGCAGAGAGAGAGGTGAAAACAGGCTCCCTGCTAAGCAGAGAGCCCCATGCGGGCCTCGATCCCAGGACCCTGGGATCATGACCTGAGCTGAAGGCAGAGGCTTTAACCCACTGAGCCACCCAGGCGCCCTCAACATTTTTTATAACCTTTGGTGACTTGACTAATGAGTTTGGAAATAGTGGGGATTTCTTGTTCTTTCTTGTATCTGGTGGTTTAGCTCAATGGTTCTCAACCATGGCTGTGCATTGGAATTTCCCAAGGAGCTCTGAAAAATACTGATGCCTGGTTCTCACCAGCAGGTTTTTATTTAATTGGTCTAGGATGTGACATACTACTTTTAAAAACTCCCCAGGTAATTATAATGCACTGTTACCATCGAAAACCACTGGTTTAGACATTTTAGAAACTCTACAAAGATATAGCAATATGGATGATTAATTTAGCCAACTGAAATAAATTTTCAGGTCGCCTGGGTGGCTCAGTCGCTAAGCGTCTGCCTTCGGCTCAGGTCATGATCTCAGGGTCCTGGGATCCAGCCCCGCATCAGGCTCCCTGCTCAGGGGGAAGCTTGCTTCGCTCTCTCCCACTCCCCCTGCTTGTGTTCTCTCTCTCTCTTTCTGTCTCTCTTTCTCTCTCTCGCTCTCTCTCTCTCTGTCAAATAAATAAATAAATTAAAAAGAAATAAATTTTCATTTACCCACAACACATTTATTGAGCCCCTGAGATCAAGAGGACCAAGCAAGCCTCATTGTCGAACCTAGTGGAGCTCATGTCCTTGGTTTTGTTTTCATTTTGAAACCTTGGTTCTGGAAAAGAGTTGCTGGGCATTTTCAGCCCTGGAGCCCCTTTCTGGAATTTTCTCCAAGGGCTGGCAGCCGTGAAGTGCAGAAAGGCACGGTCCGTGTATCCCCCGCAGGACTGGCACACTGAGTGCCCGCAGGGACCAGGCGGAGGTGACAGCCAGAAATAACATTCAGACCTGGCAGATTTCTTCTGAACCGAGGGGCAAGCCCATAGTATAGAAATACATTACACTCTCCATTGGGTTTCTTTCGTAATATGTTTTTCTTCAGTTTGAAACCTGGTCTGAGGGCCTCCATTCGCCCCCGTGGCACCTTTCCACTAAATGTGGCCGCTAGAAAAAGGGGGCGGTTGCTGCGTTTGGCGGGCAGTCCAGGGCTTTAGGTGTATTGGACAAAGACACCCCTTTCCCTGACCCAAGAGAGAGTTCGCCGCAGCTCAGCCCTGGGGCCGAGGACCCCCTTCCCTGCGCAGGGTGGCCTTGTCTGGATGATCCCCTTCACCAGGGAGGGGATTTGTGTTCTCTTCTGTGATGGGCCAACAGAACCCAGTCTTGAGGCCATTTACCAGGAGTGATGATTTGATTTGCTTTATACACTTTCAAAACAGAAAACATGTGCTCTAGCCAGGGAGGGATTGAATAATGGCATAGTGGCTTTCCTGTTCAGGGCAAGGAGCGCTGGGCTCTGTGGGGCCCGGCTATGCTGGGCACGTTGGCTTTACCGCCGTGCAGCTCAGTCCCTTCCTCCGTAGCTTGACCCCGCCAGGCTTCAGTGGCAGACTGAACAAGGTCTGTTCTTTTTATGAAGTTTGAAATCGGAAATTTCTAGGGGGTGGATTTCGGTCTTAAAACCGAATATCATTCAGAGGATAGAATTCAGGCTTCCCCCTTTTAATTTCCCGAAACCAGTTTCAGAATAGTGAAGCCAGCTCTTTTCTTTCCAGCGAGTTTCCCAAAGGCACAGTTTTGCTGGGACTGAGCGAGACTAAGGAGATGTGAGATGTGAGATGCTTCCTTCCTCTCTCCCAGTGGCTGGTACCATATAGGCCTCTGGGTTGTGACCCACTTGTGTCCACCTGCTCCTGTGTGGGGCCTTGGGGCTGCACACTCATCTGGTTGTGTTCTGAATGTCCGTGAGGTCTGGTTGTGCTGTCCTAATAGCTCTGTCTGTGTTCGGTTTGACTCAGAGGATTAGAAAGTGATGCCCTCGCTGCCATTTTTGCTGCAATATTTGCCATCAGATTGAAAACACCGATTTTGGTGGGTGTATCCGTCTCTCAGAGCTCCCTCTGGAATAAGTGCTGCGGATCGGGTGGCTTAAAACAACAGACGGGACACATTCTCTCCCCGTTCTGGAGGCCAGAAGTTCAAAACCATTGTTGGCAGGGCCGTGTTCCTACTAAAGGCTTTAGGGGAAAGTCCTTCCTTGCCTCTTCCGGCTGCAGGCGGCTCCTGGTGTTTGCACCCTGTGGCTCTTACCAGGACCACCCACTCCTCTTTATCCCTGTCTCCTCTTTTGTCGTCAGGAGGGCACTTGTCCTTGGATTTAGGTCCCACCTGCATAATCCAGGATGATCTCATCTCTAGATCCATAATTACATCTGCAAAAACCTTTTTCCAAATCAGGTCACACTTCTGGGTTCTGGGGGTAGGATGTGGACATATCTTTTGGGGGGGCCACCATTCCACCCACTACAGTGGGGGTAGGTGAATTTTTTTTTTTAAGATTTTATTTATTTGAGAGAGTGAGAGTACGAGCAGGGAGAGGGACAGAGGGAAAGGGAGAAGCCAACTCCCTGCTGAGCAGGAAACCTGGTGCCAGGCTGGATTGGATCCTGGGACCCTGGGATCATGACCTGAGCCAAACGCAGAGGCTTAACCAACTGAGCCACCCAGGTGCCCTGAAATCTGGTTTTTAAGTGGCAGCTAACTTTACGTTTTTTGAAAAGTCTGTGCCTGCTAGAGTAAGACACGTTTGCTGTCTAATTTGGCCTCTGAACGCAGTTTGTGGTCTTCATTCTTACTGTGTTCTGGAAGGTCTTGGTAACGTCGTTCCAGACATTGTTGGGGATAGATTCTAAGTAGGGCGAAAAAAAGTCCTTAACATCTAGTCCAAGCATTGGCAATACTCAGTTTATGGAAGGAATTCTAGTGTGTGATTTTTCTGGTAAAAACCACACTGTGGTCCACTGTGAATCTTTCTGATTTTTTCTTTTGCCTTGGTTCAGGTTACAGACATACTCTTTGTACATACTTTCCATTTTGATGCTTTGCAGCCTACACTTTTTCTGTCATCTGGAAAAAGCACCAGCCCTTGGAGGGCTCGTGGGACAGTACAGAGTAATTCCTTTTGCCTCACCTCGGTTCTTTACCTTACCCTTCTCAGGCAATGAGTGCTTAGCAGATCCAACCAGAGGAGAACAAATTGCATTTTGCCTTTCCTCGTAGGCGTCAACAATGTTGGATGTCCTTGAAGATTCTGGCATCAAGTGAGCCTGCAGAGATTAATGCAATTTCTATAACCTTGACCGAAGTCCTACCTGGGGATACGGAGCTCCACTTGGGGAGTGGGTGGGGAGGGAGGGGGAAGATGAGCCACTGGCCAAGGACGGGGTCACAGTGCATAGCTAAATAAACATTGTGTTGTGTCATCTCTGGTTGGCTGGAAACCTGTCTGCATCCTCGGCACAATGACTTTGTGTTTGGTGTTTTTGTGTCTGTCTCGTGTAACCTGGTAACCCACGTAGCCTCTCATGGGGTGGAGAACCTTCATAGCTCAGGACAACGGGCCTAAGTGACCCCAGCAACTCTGTTCAGGTTTTCTTACGAAGTTCTGTGGTCAAACCGTGCCTCACTGGCTTTCCTTTGGAATGTGTTTCATCCTGACCACTTTGCCTTCTCTCCCTGGTTCTCCAGCGGATGGCGAGACCATTCTGAAAGGCCTCCAGTCCATTTTCCAGGAGCAGGGGATGACGGAGTCGGTGCACAACTGGCAAGATCACGGTTACCTAGCGACGTACATCAACAAAAACGGCAGGTGAGGGGCCTTCAGATCTGAGCACTTCAGCTGGTGGGGTGCGCGGAGGGGGAGGCGGATGACAAAGCGGTGAGGGGTAGCGTCCATGTATTTTTATTTCCTTCTGTGACATCTTGTTAGGGGGCTAGAATTCAGTGCCTCATAGCCCTGGCTGCACAGTAGAATCGCCTGGAAGTGCTTTCACAAGACACCACCCCAGTCACCCTCCCAGAGGTTGAGGCCACTGGGCATCAGGAGTTTCCCAAAGCCCTGCCCCGCCTCCCCCAGCCAGGTGATTCTGCTGTGTGGCCAGAACCCAGAACCCCTGGGCAGGAGAAGCAGTGTGAACTGCAGGCCACGATTCAGAGGTGGGTAAACCCGATGCCCGGGCCCCGCTCCAGGAGTTTCGGATGGAGCTGCTCTGGGGCAGCAGCGGAAATCGCATTTTCAGCAAGCCCCCGGGGGTCGCCGATGCTGCTGGTCGGTGGTCGGTGGTCAGCTGACCACACTGAGTAGCGCTGTTAGCCGTTATTAGCCGTTAGTGCAGACCATCATCAAGTGCAGAATGGGGATGTCTCCAGGGAGGCTGACAGGAAGCCGAGGGGATCCAGGGTTACAAGTTGTTTTTTTCTTTTCCTTAAGACCCTTATAGACTATCCAAACTTCACCTAGTGGATATGTAGTGAGAGCCAATATGTTGTGGGGATAGGAAAGGAAACCTAAATTAAGGACTGACCCGTAACAGAAGACCCCAGAGTGCTGAGCTCTTTGTGCTCTCCTAAGTCTGGGTTTGCATCCTACCTAGACTGGTCTAGTATGCAAAACTAGTAAGATTCTTTGTAATTTGCACTATTAATTTTAAAATGTGAACTCCTGGGTATTTTTAATGACTTTAATTCCATTTCCCCCAATGGGTACAAAGTACCAGAATTCCACATAGTTTCATTAATGTCCCACATTCTCTCCCTTGTTTCTCTATTAAGAGGAAAAATAACCACCCCCAGGACCTCTGAGGCCCAGAAGGCAATGCTGGGAGATGAGGGAAACTTCTACTTCTGAGTACCCTCTTTCGATATTCTCTTTCTAAGTCAACATGCTCCACCCTATGGGAGTAATTGATCTTCCCTTTCTTTATTATTATTATTATTATTATTATTTTATTCATTTGACACAGAGAGAGAGATTACAAGTAGGCAGAGAGAGAGGAGAGGAGGAAGCAGGCTCCCTGCTAAGCAGAGAGCCCGATGTGGGCCTCGATCCCAGGACCTTGGGATCATGACCTGAGCGGAAGGCAGCGGCTTTAACCCACTGAGCCACCCAGGCGCCCCTTTATTATTATTATTTAAAGATTTTATTTATTTATTTGACAGAGAGAGATTACAACTAGGCAGAGAGGCAGGGGAAGCAGGCTCCCTGCCAAGCAGAGAGCCCGATGTGGGGCTCGATCCCAGGACCCCGAGATCATGACCTGAGCCGAAGGCAGAGGCTTTAACCCACTGAGCCACCCAGGCGCCCCTGCTCTTCCCTTTCTTGATGCCTGTCAGACTTCCCCTGCTTCTCTCTCCCCAATCCCAGATTTGTATTTCTAACTATGTAGCAAATCTCCACACATGTTTAGCAGATACCTCATGTGTATCTAAAATCATTTCTTCTCAAGGGTGATCCCAAATCAACACCACCACCAAACTCTCCTACCTTCCCTCTGTGCCCTGGCCTAGTTAATAACAGGTTTGCAGCTGTTCTTGATCCCTTCCAGCTCCTGCAGGCTTGCATTCAGCCCCTGTCGGTCCTGGCCTCTTTTCTCCACCTTCCCCGCCAAGATCTCTTGCTGTCCTGGATGTGGTCCATGCTTTGGGGACCACGGAAAATTGAACTGTGTCACCTTGCCACCCCACCACCTGCCCCCCTCCCCCGACCCCCAGGCTCTTTGAAGCCTTGATTCTCTTAGAATCTCCTGCCTGCCTTTGCAGCCACGCCCTGCCTACTTCTCTGCCTCATTTCTTAAATCTTCTACCATAGGCACCATTTCCATTCACCTGGGGGACCTGGAATTCTTCCCAGAAGGGGATTTTGAATGACAAGGGCTGTTTAGAAATTGATTCTAAAAGCAGAAAAAAATGAAAATTAACATGCTTAGTTTAAAAACGTATTTTCAACATTGGTCTCCCTCTTTTTTCTCTCATTTGCTCCACTGGGACCCATCCCCATGGTGCCTGTCCTGAAACCTCACTGCTCCCCCCACTGCCTGAGCGACCAGGCACCAGCTCCATGGGGACCATACCTGGCTTCTGGCCTGAATAACCACGTTTTGATGCTGTGGTCCTGGTCTGCACCCTGGTTTTAATCCCTTGAGCTTTTTGTGCTTGATCTTAACTTCACCATTGTCTGTGCTCCTGTGTTCCTGCAGTTCCATTGGCAGAGGACTGCACTAGAACCACCCCGGTGGTTAAGGGTGATGTTTCTCTACCCTTACCCCTCTCTAGCTCCCCACCCTCACCCCCCACCCCGCCTTTGTGGTGCCGGTGGTGGAGGGGGAAGAAATGAAAGGCGCATTCAGGTGTAAATGATTTGTGGTTTCCTGGACCCTGAACTTGATTTGGGGGCCATTTGAAGGCTGAAGGTGAAATTAACTAGTAGTGTTTTAGTGTTTAGTTTTTAATCCAAGCACACTGCCTATATTCTCTGAACCGAATTCTTCTAATTTAGTACTTTTCAAATGTTTCTTCAACCACAACTTATACTAAGAAGCAATTTTATTTTTATTTAGGTTTTTTTTTTTTTTATTTCACAGAGGGAGAGAGATCACAAGGAGGCAGAGAGGCAGGCAGAGAGAGAGAGGGGGAAGCAGGCTCCCTGCTGAGCAGGGAGCCCGATGCAGGCCTCGATCCCAGGACCCTGGGATCATGACCTGAGCCGAAAGCAGAGGCATTAACCCACTGAGCCACCCAGGCGCCCATTTTTATTTAGTTTTAAGATTTTATTTATTTGACAGAGAGAGAGCACAAGTTGGGGAAGGAGCAGAGGCAGAGGCTGAGGGAGAAGCAGACTCCCCGTTGAGCAGGGAGCCTGATGTGGGGCTCAATCTCAGGACCCTGAGATCATGACCTGAGCCGAAGGCAGACCCATAACCGACTGAGCCACCCAGGCGCCCTGAGAAGTAATTTTATATAATAACCCTGTCATCTGTGTCATTTATAGTACAGATACACGTATGTTCAAAACACAAGTTTCTCCACATAATTGATTTTTATTGCATGGGATACACTCAGATATTTTTAGAAAAATGAGGAGATCCCCTAAATTAGGGGTGAGAAAGCTTGTTCGGTAAGGAGCCACATAAGAGTCTCTGTCACATTCTCTCTCTCTCTTGTTTAAACAACTCCTTAAAAATGTGAAAACCATTGTTAGTCTGCAGGCTTTACCAAAAAAAAAAAAAAAAAAAAAGAAAGAAAGAAAGAAAGAAAAAGAAAAAAGGCTTGCAGGCTGAATCTGGTTTGCACTCTGTAGGGCTGGGGTGGGCCGGCCCCGAACTAAATCAGTTTAACCACCACCTGCTTTCAGTCAGAACGCGATGGCTCTGCTTTGAACTTCCTGAAGGTTAATTGGGAGGACCCAGTTTGGCCTTCCTACACTCCCTCCATCTTCGGCCATGGTTACTAAACTTGCCCAAATCATGTGCCAGGGAACTTTCTTAAAAATAAGGTTCGCCGGGACACCTGGGTGGCTCAATTGGTAGAGGATGCGACTCTTGATTCCGGGGTCGTGAGTTGGGGTGGCCTTTACTTAAAAACAACAAAAAAATTTTTTTAATTAAAAAAAGTTCGGTTCACAGAACTTGCTATTGAATCACTTTCGGGGCCCAAGAACCTGTTATGTGAAAACATTAGCATCTGCCGACTGTCTAAATCTTCCCTAAATGATTGGCGGCTCCCCTCCCCAGTAAGAAAGCAGAAGGCTCAACCATGTAACTTAGGGGGAAAAAGAGCAGTGGTCTTTCCTTTTAGTTGGGTGGGTGTCTTTTCTTCTTTTCAATGCCATGACACAGTGCCTAACCTTAAAATTATGCTTTCCTTTGTAGCTTTGCCAATTTGAGAATTTACCCACATGGATTGGTGTTGTTGGATCTTCAGAGTTATGATGGTGATTCGCAAGGCCAAGAAGTTGACAGTGTTGGTTTTTCACTTTTACTTTACATTTTCCTCCCTCCAGATAAGTGATTTTAGAAGAAAAATAGTGGTTCCTCAATTGTTAGGAACCTGGCTTGTCCTCGTTCCTTTGACTGCTTGAAAACTGAGTAATTTTACTTTCCATTGGATGAAACGTAAACCTTTGAGCAGGATGATGTATCTGTGTTAGCCTTGTGCTCTCCCCTTCCCCATTCTCTTGCTGGGGACTTGCCCTGAGATGAGCACCACGAGGGCTGGTTGGTGTGGGTGTGTGGAACCGGGCCAGGCCCGGAGGCTGCCGAAGGGGTGTGGGAGGCTCTGTCACCGTGGCCTCAGCCTCCTGGAACCTTCGCTGTTCCACTCAGCTTACTCTATAAGCCCATTGACTTCTTTTCTTTTAATTGCAGCTTTTGAACAAAGTAGAAGAAAGAATGAAAGAACTGAGTGAGGACAGTACTGTGCGGGTGAAGCGGTAAGTCCACTCCTGAATGTCCTTCTGTATTTCTTAAACTGGTAAAGTTGGAATGGCTGTGTTGTCCTCGAGTAGGGTCTGCTTCTGACAACCTGGTAGATCGAGCTGAGGGTGCCTCACAGCCGAACAAGACAGAATGTACGAACACACACACACACACACACTGACGCAGACACACACAAGCGCGCACGCTGCGTTACATGAAACAAAGGTGGAAAGGAGGTCCGGCGTGAATCGCAGGAGCTGGGGACTCGCCAGTCTGGTCCAGTAAAGTGAAAAGGTTGTGGTCTCTGCTCAGAGCTCTGGGCTCCAGAGTGGAATTCGGTTCTAAGATTTATGACAAGATGGGGTGACAGGAAATTTGCCTCGAAGCTCTCCAGTAAGGTGACTTTGCAAGATACTAAGAATTGAGAGGCCACCCACCTTGAATGGCCACAGGTTGTTCTTTTCAAATGATAATAAAGACAGTTAAGCCTTTAACTAAGTCCCGATCCTGACTGTGGCTGTTTAAACTTCAGTTAATAAAAAGGGTTCCGTTCCCCAGTGTCACTAGCCCCCTTTGGGCAGCTAATGGCTGGCGGCTACCACAGTGCGCAGCGCAGGTGTGGAGCATCTCTTTTGAGCAGTGCAGCAGTATTTGTCCACGGCAACAGATGTTAAAAGAGCTTTGATAGAAGTCACGGCTTTGACATTCATTTGGAATGGGTAGAGTCTTGTGTGGGTCCTGGGAGTTAAGAATAGGAGTTGATCATGGATGCCGCACATGTAATTCTCACCAGTTTGCTCTTGTCCTGTCTGGGTGGCTCCTTATCAGGCCCTGAAAAGTAGGAGGCCTGTCCCTTACTCACAACAGCAAACACAGAGAGACCTAGAGGGACTTTATCAAGGTCACACCGTCACTGGTGGAAGCGACCAGAAGACAGTTTTCTCTAGTTGACAGCACTTTCTAGAAGCAGGCATTCATTTTGGCAAGACCTAGGATGTGAAGGACTTACTAGCCCAGCATACTGTTTCGTCGGCCCACAGGAAAGCTCCAGGGCTGATGTAAGGTAACTAGAAGGTTGGTCACTCTCTGGTAGGGTAGAAAGCAGGAAACTGCCCGTAAATGAACACAGCAGTGTACCACTTGCCCACCTGGTGGGAGTCTGTCAGAGCACCTAGATCTGTTTGCCCCACCTAAGCTCAGTATACATCTCCTCAGCCATATTTCCTTCCTCCCTGTCCTTAAAAACATGTACACACCCACACACTTTTCTGGACTTTCCACCTTCCCCTCCTTGCAGAGGTTTTCAGCATTCCTCTGACTGGTGCCAGACCTATGTGCAGCAGCCTGAATGCAGCGGGTTCCCACTGTGTTCTAAAATGTGTTAACTCTGTGATAATGAATTGGCCGACATGAAAATGCCTCTGATTTTTATTGGTCTTGCTTTTATTGGGGTTACTTCTTGGAGTAAGTAAATAGATGGAATACATTTATGGGTTTTGGCACTCGTGGGAAGTCTTTGTTTTGGATATAGGAGTTTTCTAAGTGAGAGTGGAGTTTGGCTTCATATTTTCAGTTCAAGATACAGACCTTGCTTTTGCTTGTCATTGGTCCTTACAGCTTTTCGTATAATCTGGTAGAGGGGTTCAGAAGTTACTGGGAGTACTTGGTGGCAGGCTTTTTGTAATTGGCCTCAAAAGGACAAGGGTGGTGCCATTTTTCTGTCTGGGGAATGACATGGTTAGAAATTTAGTCATTAAGTAACTTGTAACATTATCGGAAATTATTATTCCCCTGTGGCCATGGGATGGGGGCATCTGGGTGGCTCAGTCGTTAAGCATCTGCCCTCAGCTGAGGTCATGATCCCAGGGTCCTGGGATCGAGTCCCGCATCGGGCTCCCTGCTCAGCAGGAAGCCTGCTTCTCCCTCTCTCTGCCTGCCGCTCTGCCTACTTGTAATCTCTCTCTGTCAAATAAATAAATAAAATCTTAAAAAAAAAAAAGAATGGATTGAGTGTCTGCTTTAACAGGCCCGAGCTAGGTGCTGGGGATCAAAGACAAGTGAGAGAGGGTCACTGGTCCTGGGATCGAATCCCGCATGGGGCTCCCTGCTCAGCAGGGCGTCTGCTTCTCCCTCTCCCACCCCACCCCTGCTTGTGTTCCCTCTCTCACAAGCTTACGTCCATTAAGTTTTGTTGGGGGTTGGGGGTGAGGGAGATTGCAGCAGACCCAGGACATACTCTGACTTTCTCTCTGTGATCCATTTTCGATTTTCAGCAGTGAAGGTTGAAAGAAGAGTAGCACCGGGCTCCAGAACATGTCCTGTAGCCCATTACAAGGAGGTGCCCTTCATGCTAGGATGAGTCCTTCATCAAGATAAATGCCTTCCTCATCCTGTTAGAGATCCTTGTTGTTTCTTTGCCAGTCTTTAAAAGCCATTGTGTTGCAGGATGCCCGGCCGCGTCAGTCAGTCAGTGTCAGTCAGTGGAGCATGTGACTCTTGATCTCGGGATCATGAGTTTGAGCCCCATCTTGAGTGTAGAGATTACTTAAAAATGAAATCTTAAAAAAAAATAATAATAAAATTAAAACCGTTGTGTTGCAATGAGCTCTTTACTTTAGCCAAGGCACTTAGTGACACTATTGAGAATGGACATTTATTTTCATCAGGTTTGTGCATACTATAGTAATTTAGTATAGCTTGGCTGGCTGTCAGCCAGGGGGTGGGTTTCCTCCCCTGAAAACCCATGACTTGATATTTGTCACCTTCATCTAATGTCACAGGTGGTTTACACTCCCACCTCCATCTACCCACCAACCATCAGCCAGGGGTGGAAGAGGCTTCCCCCAAGTCCTGTTTACCTGTTCTGGGCCGGGGAGGGAGGGGGAGGCATTGTACTGTTTGGGGCTCCACATTTTACAAGGCAGACCTGGTCTGCGAACATTCCGGCAGCTGCATTTGTTCACTTAAACAGTGCAGGAAGTGGTTAAATCAGGAGTTGCTAGGATTAAATGAGAGTTAATGGGAATTTGCTTTGTAAATCTGAGTGTCCTTTTTTTTATATATAGATTTTATTCATTTATTGAGACAGAGCATGTGCAAGCAGGGGGAGGGGAAGAGGCAGAAGGAGAGAGACAGTCTCCAGCAGACCGCACACCCAGTGCGGAGCCTGACGTGGGGCTTCATCCCACGACCCTGAGATGGTGTCCTGAGCTGAAATCTAGAGTTGGATGCTTAACCAACTGAGCCTTCCAGGCGCCCCAGTCTTAGTGTTCTTTATGGTTGTTCGTGTTAGCTCAGAGGAAGCTTCATTAAAACAGGTTCAGACTCTATTCCTGGAAACAGGTGAGTGGGAGGGCAGAGACTCGTCAGAGCAAGTCAGAGATAGCAGATCCCAGCATACAGCACATGACTTACGCACAGTTCTCTGTGCAGCTAGTTCTCATTTTGTGTTCCTGTTAGATTTGCCAATCCCTGGTTCTGGCTCTGGTTTTCATTGTCGTTTAGTGTCCTCTGCTGGTAGTTTCTAGTACATTCACGTTGTCTGAAGTACTGAGCATTTGCAAAAGAATGGAATGGAAAAATCCTCAGTTTGCAGTCCTTCTAGTAATAATAATTGATTGAGGTAAGAGTCTTCTAGATGCTAAAGCCACTACTGGACGTTTGTTGAGAGATCAGGGCTTTCACCCAGTTTGAGAGGGCTGTCCCATAGCTTGTTTCGTGATTTCAAAGGGATAAAAGGTACCTTTGCAAATGGAGGCATCTGGTGCCATCCACTTGAACCAACTGGTCACGTTTAGCATCTCTGATAATAGGATGAGCACACAGCTTCTGCCCCTGTTGTGATGCTTGTGTAAATATCTGCCACCCTGACTTTAATGAAGAAAGACGTCTTCAGGCAAACCCACCTTAGGCATTTTAGGAAACACATCGGGTGGAAAAACTATACTAGATGAAATGAGGGTAAAAAAGGAAAACAAAATACAGCATATGATCCTTCATTCAAAAGCAGAATAGCTATGAATGACATGATTGGGACAGTCGTGGGAGCATTTGAATGTGGATGTGTAGTAGATGATGCTGTTACCCCCCCCCACCCCGTGCACTTGCTTGAATTTGGTAGTGGCAGTGTGGTGTGGGGTAGGCTGTCTTAAGATACTCCTACTGAAATATTTGGGGTGAAGTGCGATGTCTGAAGTGGCCATTTTGTCCAGCCTTTTTTTTAGGGAAAATTGAAGGCATGCCAGAAAGGTTTGTTAAAAAAGTAACCTCTTAATGTACAACAGTTGCTGAGATTTGGTACTGGCCGTGTTTGTATATAGCCGAAAACCGAGGCTTTACATTTGTATACTATTCTGGAATTGGCCGGAGGGCATGTGGCTTGCTTTTGTACACTCCTGCTTCCAGGTTCACTTTTACCGCCCCCCCGACCTTTTTTTTTCTTTTTTAAAGTAATCAGTATACCCAACATGGGGCTTGAACTCACAACCCCAAGATCAGCAGTGGCATCTTCTGACTAAGCCAGCCAGGTGCCCCTCCAGGTTTACTTTGTTTTCTTTCGAGAGAGAGCGGGGGAGCAGCAGAAAGAGGGGGAGAAGCAGCTCCTCACTGAGCAGGGAGCCCCACATGGGGGCTCGATCCCAGGACCCCGGGATCGTGACCTGAGCTGAATGCAGACACTTAACCGACTGAGCCACCCAGGCGCCCCTCCAGGTTCACTTTCAAGGTAGCGGCACCATAAGCGGTGTTCCTGTGAATGCTCATTCTTGTTTTCCCTTTCTCCAGATTACCACCCATAGTTCGAGGAGGAGCTATCGACAGATACTGGCCCACCGCCGATGGTCGCCTGGTTGAGTATGACATAGACGAAGTGGTGTATGATGAAGATTCCCCTTATCAGAACATTAAAATTCTACACTCGAAGCAATTCGGGAATATTCTCATCCTTAGTGGGGACGTTAGTAAGTATTCCATCCCTACCCCAGTTGCATAGCAAAGTGACAGTGTTTTAGATTATGATGCTTTCCTGACAAATAGCACCATCGTGGATTTGTCCTAGTTTGTCCTTGGCAGTGCTGTTTTTTTGAAGGGAATATTTATGTCATATTAACCTGTGGATTGTCTGGGCTTTCATGTTTTACTTTTATTTTTTATTTGAAAGATTTTATTTATTTTAGAGAGAGAGAATGTGTGAACGGGGGTGGCGAGGGGATGAGGGAGAGGGGAAGCAGACACCACTTGGGGTAGAGCTGGACCAGGAACCTGGGGCTCGAACCCATGACCTTGAGATCATGACCTGAGCCGAAACCAAGAGCCAGACACACTTAACCAACTGAGCCACCCAGGTGCCCCTAGGCTGTCATGTTTTATAGCAGAGCCATGAAAACTTGGTCTTGGTGTTCCTTTTTTTTGGTATTCTTAGTGTTGAGTATTTGCATTATACTCACATAAAGAAAATATGATTGCTTTTTTTAAAATTTTTTATTTATTTGACAGAGAGAGAGATCACAAGTAGGCGGGGGGGGGAAGCAGGCTCCCTGCTGAGCAGAAAGCCAGATGTGGGACTCAATCCCAGGACCCTGAGATCATGACCTGAGCCAAAGGCAGAGGCTTAACTCACTGAGCCACCTGGGCGCCCTGATGGCTTATTTTTTAAGAAGTCTTTTTGTTTAAAAAAAAATCTTTTTGTTAGGGAAAATTTCAAACCTGAGTAGACAGAATGGTATGAAGAACCCATGTATACTCACCATTGAGTGCTAACAATTAGCAACTCCTGGCCAATCTTGTTTCCCCTAAATCCTGGTTTACTTTTTTTTCTCTCTCCTATTGGAGCAATTTTCAGATGCTTTATTTCATGTAATAAAAGATGTGACTGGGCGCCTGGGTGGCTCAGTGGGTTAAAGCCTCTGCCTTCGGCTCAGGTCATGATCTCAGGGTCCTGGGATCGAGGCCCGCATCGGGCTCTCTGCTCGGCGGGGAGCCTGCTTCCTCCTCTCTGCCTGCCTGTCTGCCTACTTGTAATCTCTCTCTCTCTCTCTCTCTCTATCAAGTAAATAAATAAAAATCTTAAAAAAAAAAGATGTGACTGCTTTTAATTAGCATATCAGAACATTCTTAAGACTGAATTCTTTTTCCCACTGACCAAAGTATATGTGTATGTAATATATTAAGTGTCAGATGAGTAGGGTTGATGAAAAGTCCACAATCCAAAAAAAAAAAAAGAAAGAAAGAAAGTACCTCTGTACATTGTTGACAGTTTTTAAAGATCAAAAATGAAAAAATTTGAATTTTAGACTAGATTCCAGGACTGTTAGCATGGCGAGTCAGGTTGCAGTGTGGGTTTGGGTAGAGTCACCATTTTGTACCTGTGTTTTTCCTCCCTAGATCTGGCAGAGAGTGATTTGGCGTATACCCAGGCCATCATGGGCAGTGGAAAAGAAGACTACAGTGGCAAAGACGTGCTGATTCTTGGGGGTGGAGATGGGGGCATATTATGTGAAATAGTCAAACTGAAACCAAAGATGGTCACTATGGTAGAGATATCCTTTGTTTGGAGATCAAGTTCAACTGGCTTCTGTTTCCTTCCTCTTTTTGTCTTAAGACTCCAGTTAATGTTATGAGGCAAATGCCTTATAAATACTGCCTTGAACAAACATTTCCATCTAATACCGGCAGCCTTTTTATGTGGCTACAAACAAAGCAGCAAAGATCCTCTAGTTGAGAAAACGAGAAAGCAAACTTGGTACTGTGTCTCCTGCTTAGCACTTTCTGAAAGGGCTTCTTCATGAGAAGAGAAAATTCAGTTCTTTTTGAATGACCTTCGTACAAAAATGAAATCATTGTCTCATTCATCTTTTTTCTTCTTTTTTTGTTTTTTTTTTGTAAATCTGATACCCAAGTTAGTGTTATAAAATTTGTCTTACCTTTATTTTATTTTTTTTAAGATTTTATTTTACTTCATTAAGATTTTATTTATTTATTTGAGAAAGAGAGAGAGAGTACGGGGAGGGGCAGAGGGAGCGAATTTCAGAACGACTCAACGCAGACCAAGATGCTGGGCTCAGTCGCACAACCCTGAGGTCGTGACCTGAACTGAAATCAAGAGTCAGACGCTTAACAGACTGAACCGTCCTGGTGCCCCTGCCTTTTCTTTAAAGTATTACTTTTTCAGAATTCTTTGATAGATCCAAATTCAGGATAAATTTCTCCTTGACCTCTTTGAACATTGACCAAATGGTGATTGATGGATGTAAGAAATACATGCGAAAAACATGTGGCGACGTCTTAGACAATCTTAAAGGAGACTGCTATCAGGTAATTACGTTTTCTAGGTAACATTTTGAAGTCAACTAATAACATGTTACTGACTTGAATTGTACCTTCCTAAAAGAGCTTTAAGGGGAATTGGTTAAGAAGATAAATAGATCATCTTGGAGGGAAGGAAAAAATGTCCCTCTTCTGTTAGAAGGTGGAGGAGGGACAGTAGAGTGTTCCCCCAAACTGAAAAGGCTCTTGGTGACCGGAAAACAAAGGAGGCCACTCTGTAGGGTTTACACCAGGTTTTACTCAGGGATGCTTAAGTGATGGGTGGATCGGGCGGGGGCTGGTCCTCGGCAGCTGCACAGTTATTCTCTGCAAAGTCCAGACCGTAGTCCCTGGATTTTATAGAGGACGAGGACATGCAGGAAGGGCACTGGAGTCAGAGGATACCGTTCCCATGTCCCTCACTGGGTATGCGAGCACCTAATTGACCTTGAGGCAAGATAACCTTGCGTTAGATTTTACTGCACCACCTGTGCGTGAGGAAGTGGAAAGACTGTTATCTCTAACAGATTCATGGGAAGCCAAAAGGCATCCCAGCCTTCTCTGGCAGGCATGTCTGATGTACTTATATTAATCTCTAAGGTGCCAGGACACGTAGTCCCGAGAGAGGTCATGGAGCAAACATGAACAAGATTAGAGGGCCAAAGATGAACTCAGGATTATCAGCACCCTTACCCTCTGCCCTTCTAGTTCTTGACTGAGACTCCTGTAATAAAAGACAGATTAGCAAGAGAAAGCCACCTCTTGTGTACTTGGGAGAGACCCAGAGATAAGTGAGTAACTCAGAGGTAGCTTTAGAATTCAGGCTTAAATAGCATCTTAATAGAGAAAGGGGTCATAGGTGTCTTAGGGAAAGTGAGTGATTTTTAAGAAAGGTAGTGAGCCCTTGGAAGAATAGATATGGTAGGTATGATATTTGTGGCTAAGTTTGGATGTGTTGTCCATCTCTTGTCCTGTGAGAGAGGTCACGCTTCCCTGGTCAAACCCACTATGGCAGGGCTCTCTGACAATCGAGTTTCTTTCGAGGGATCTGCATTTACTGTTTTTTTCAAGTGCCTACAGCTCAAAATAATACACCAAAGTGACATACCTCGAGGTGGTATGTTCTGCTACTCTTCAGACTGTCTGTGTGAGTTACATGTACGTCTCAGCAGTTGCTTCTTGCTAAGCAGATTATTTTCTGTTGTAAATTGTACTTGTATGTTGACTAGTCATTAGTTTGTTGGATATGTTTTGTATTATATTTTGAGCCTGCATGTGTTCAGTGCTTACATCTGCAATACTCGTTAGAACAAGGTAACCAAGCAAATACATTTTATTTGAACAGGATCTTAAACGTGTGTCTTCAAAAAAAAAATACAGAAAAAGAAGTATGTCTCCAGATTTATAAACCATTTAGATGACTGCTTTAATTTGTTGATCTGTAAATTGCTTACCCCTGTCCTGTCTTCCCTAATGTGTTTGCATCCAAATTTGATTTCATGGTGCATGCATATTAATTTTTTAAGCTGGAAGAGCTTTCTGTCTGTATTGAAATGTAGTTGTGATTGTTTTGTGGGCAAAAGGGAAAGAAGGATATATATATATATATATTTCACATGTAGTGTTTGAGAGTTTTAAGAAGGGACGGGGCGGGGGGTGGGGGTCAGGTTCATCAGAGCATATGGAAGATTTGTTTCATTCACATGGAGCTAAAAGTTACCATTGTTGTCAAATAATGTTCGCATTGTCAGCCAGACTCTCTGCCTAAGGTGTTTCCACCTGTAATCCTCAACCCTGCACCAAGTGGCTGTTCCTCCTCTTTTATGGCTGAAGAAGATTCAGCTTAGTTCAAAGGGCATTTATTCAAGGTTATAGGGTAACTTTAGAAGGGTGATTCACTCCGATACCCGGCTCCCCGATACCCGGCTCCCCGGCTCCTTCTGTAACTTCCTTATATGGATTCAGGAGAACAATGTAAGCACACACAGAACCGCAAACCCGGTGGAGTTGTAGAGTTGTAATTAGAGGCTGGGAGTCGCGGGGGCCATTTACTAATGGCGTTGGACAACAACTCTTGACTTGCATGTCTGTCTGAAAGCAGAGCACCAAAGGCAGGTGGTGACATTGACAAGTTGGACATTCTAGGGGATGGAAAAGTAGTATTTTATTTGAAATGGTTCTGCTTTTGAGGAAGTTGGGTGTCTGAATACACCCGCCCACCCCTTCTGTCTTTTTGCTGGATTAGAACAGCCATTAGGGGGAGCCTGGAAAATTCTTCTGAGGTTGAGGGTTTTCTGAGTGCTCTCAAGGCGTGGGTTGGGGATTTCCTCATCTGGGGGTATCCACAGGCAAGCCCCTTATCCATTCAAATGATACCATTAAAAAAACACCAGGTCTTTGCAAATGTTTATTTCAAAAACGCATAATTACCCTGCTAACCATTTTTAGAAAATAGAAAATGTTCCAAAGTTCTCCCCATTCCTTTTATGATAGAGTAACCTTAATACTAAAATCCTTCAGGTAGTACGAAAAGAAAACCACGGGTGCCTGGGTGGCTCAGTGGTTTAAAGCCTCTGACTTTGGCTCAGGTCATGATCTCAGGGTCCTGGGATTGAGCCCCACACAGCGGGCTCCCTGCTTGGCGGGGAGCCTGCTTCCTCCTCTCTCTCTGCCTGCCTCTCTGCCTACTTATAATTTCTCTCTCTCTGTCAAATAAATAAATAAAATTTAAAAAAAAAAGAAAAAAACCAAAGATTGGTTTTGATGAGTATACAAGATTTTCAAGTAAAAGAGTAAACAAAATCTAGCAGTTTATTTAAAGAACTCTATTAGTCCCAAGAAAGATTTAGTTCAGAAACATAAAGGTGGGACTCTTAAGAAATCTGTCGAAGTGATTTATTGTATGAATTATTGAAAAGAGAAAATAATGTATTAACAGATGACAAAGCACTTGGGGGATATTTATTTAGCAGTCATTCTTTTTTTTTAAGTTTTTATTTATTTATTTGACAGAGAGATCACAAGTAGGCAGAGAGGCAGGCAGAGAGAGAGGAAGAAGCAGGCTTCCTGCTGAGCATGGAGCCCCATGCGGGCCTCGATCCCAGGACCCTGAGATCATGACCTGAGCTGAAGGCAGAGGCTTTACCCCACTGAGCCACCCAGGTACCCCATAAGGCATTTCCAGTAAAACTAGAAATAAGGTCTAGATGCTTATTGTTACCCTTTTTTAAAAAAAAATGTTTATTTGACAGAGAGAGAGATCACAAGTAGGCAGAGAGGCAGGCAGAGAGAGAGGAGGAAGCGGGCTCCCTGCTGAGCAGAGAGCCCGATGCGGGCCTGGGACCCTGAGATCATGACCTGAGCCGAAGGCAGAGGCTTTAACCCACTGAGCCACCCAGGCGCCCGCTTATTGTTACCCTTATTTGACATTGTTTTTGAGGCATTAGCTAATGTAGTAAGGTCGGAAAATGAAGCGTATAAATAGGATCATAATTTGCAGATGATACGAATGCTTAGAAAATCTAGGAAACTCACATAGAAGATGAGTTCATGAGAATTTGGTGAAGTGATTGGACAGAGACAGTCTAAAAAATTTTTTTTAAAGCTGTAAGTGCAGAACAATTTGAATGGAAATTGGAGGTTGGGAGTGGGCTGGAGATCCTATTCAGAATAATGACCAAGAATAATGACCAATTGTTTTTTTCAAGTTGCTAATTTTAATTCCAGTGTGGTTAACAAGAGTATTATTATTAGTTTAGGTGTACAGTACAGTAATCCAGCAATTCTGTATTACTTAGTGCTCATCACGATAAGTACGCTCTTGATCCTCATCACCTATTTCACCCGTTCCCCCTGCCCACCTCCCCTCTGATAACCATCTGATTGTTCCATATAGTTAAGAGTGTTTTTTGGTTTGTTTCTATTTTTGGTTATTCATTTGTTTTTTAAATTCCACGTATGAGTGAAATCATATGGCATTTGTTTTTCTGTCACTGACGTAATTCACTTAGTGTAATACACTGTAGCTCAACCCCTGTCATCATAAATGGCAAGATGCCATTCTTTTTTATGGTTGAGTAATATTCCGGTGTGTGTGTGTGTGTGTGTGTGTGTGTGTGTGTGTGTCTATGTGTGTGTCTGTGTATACACACCCCACTTCTTTATCCATTCGTCAATTGATGGACACTTGGGCTGCTTCCACTATCTTGGCTGTTGTAAATACTGCTGCTGTAAAAGTTGGGGTGCACGTATCCCTTTGAATTAGTAATGTTCTTATATTCTTTGGATAAATACCTGGTAGTGAAGTTGCTGGGTCATAGGGTAGTTCTATTTTTTTAACTTTTTGAGGAATTTCTTTTTTTTTTTTTAAAGATTTTATTTATTTATTTCACAGCGGGAGAGAGATCACAAGGAGGCAGAGAGGCAGGCAGAGGGGGGGGGGAAGCAGGCTCCCCACCAAGCAGAGAGCCCGATGCGGGCCTCGATCCCAGGACCCTGAGATCATGACCTGGGCCGAAAGCAGAGGCTCCAACCCACTGAGCCACCCAGGCGCCCTTTTTTGAGGAATTTCTGTACTGTTTTCCATAGTGGCTTCCGCCATTTACACTCCCACAAGTAGTGCAAGAGGGTTCCCCTTTCTCCACATCCTTGCCAATACCTGGAATGATTTTAGCCATTCCAACAGGTGTCAGGCAATATTTCATTGTAGATTTGAATTGCATTTCCCTGGTGATGAGTGATATTGAGCATCTTTTCATGTGTCTTGGCCATCTGGATGTTGTCTTTGGAAAGATGTTCATGTCTTCTGCCCGTTTTTAAGTTGGATTATTTGTACTTTGGGTGTTGAGTTGTAGAAGTCGTTTTTATACTTTGGATACTAATCCTTTATCAGATATGCCATTTGCAAATATATCTTCTCCCATTTCTGCAGGTTATCTTTTAGTTTTGTTGATTGTTTCCTTTGCCGTGCAGAAGCTTTTTATTTTGACTTAGTCCCAGTAGTTTATTTTTGCTTCTTTTTCCCTTAACTCAGGAGACAGATCCAGAAAAATGTTGCTATGACTGATGTCAGAGAGGTGCCTGCCTGTGCTCTCTTCTAGGATGTTTGTGCTTTCAAGTCTCACATTTAGAAATAATGACTAATTGTTTAATACCTAGGAGTATATTTAACTAAGAATGGTATTGTGGGACTGCTAAGAATTATGTCAAGATCTTACTGAAATACCACAACTGTAGTTGGGATATATGGAGAGACATGTAATGTTTCTAGGATGAGAATATCAGAAAAATGTCTATAACTTCCTAATTATAACTAATTCCAATCAGAATCTGAAGGAAGTTTTTATAATTAGATCAAATGATTTTCAGTTTCATTTGTAACAATAAATACCTAAGAATAGCCAAGAAAAACAATTTTTTAAAAATATTTTATTTATTGAGACACCTGTGTGGCTCAGTTGGTTAAATGCCTGCCTTCGTCTCAGGTCATGATCCCAGGGATCTGGCATTGAGTCCTGCATTGGGCCCCCTGCTCAGTGGGGGAGCCTGCGTCTCCCTCTGCCTGCCGCTCCCCCCGCTTGTGCTCTCTCTCTCTCTCTCTGACAAATAAATAAAATCTTAAAAAATACTTATTTATTTATTTATTTATTTATTTATTTATTTATTTATTTATTTATTATTGAGAGAGAGACAAAGCACGAGACAGGGGAGGATCAGAGGGAGATGCAGGCTCCCTGCTGAGTGGGCTGCTCGATCCCAGGACCCTGAGATCATGACCTGAACCGAAGGCAGACGCTTAATTGACTGAGCCAGCCACCCAGGCGTCCTGCCAAGAAAAAAACATTTTTTAAATCATAGTGTAAGGAAATTTGCCCCATTGTTCAGTAATTTACTGTTAAAGCATACTAATCAATAGGGTGGTGTTGACACAGGAATGCACATATAAGAGGAATAGCGTAGAGACTTTTAGCATGTCTGAGTGTGTATTCGTACAAGTAATAGATGGCCTAAGGTATATTTCCGTTTGCTTGGGAAAAGGAGATTGAGTTCATTTCATAGGTGATGCCAGCACAGTGAGCTGTTCATCTCCATGAGAACAAAGTTAACATGACCCTAAAAACCATAGAACAATTAATCTCAGATGGCTTAAGCTCTGGATGTCAAAGCTTATTTAACCTTGGAGTTGGAAAAACCTTTCAAAGACAGACAAGAAGCCCAGAAACTACAACAACCTAATCCCATAAACGAAGCTGGAAAAACTGGTAACAAACACGACAGGGATTTAACCCCTTTAATAATACAGAGAGCCCCTACAATTTAAGATTTAAAAAATAAGATAACTATATAGACAAATACCAAAGGACGTGAACTGGTATTTCCCAGACGGCAAAAATCAAATGTCCTGCAAACCTATAATAAGATGCTCACCTCTGTTAATGGCCCAGCAAGTTCATGTGAAAACAGTAGCAAGGGATCTGACAGAATAGAAAGAGGGACAAATAAAGATGGACACAATAGAAAGAGGTGCTTGCATGCACTGCTGGTTGGAGTATGAATTGCCATCCGAACTATAAAAACTAAAATGCACATGCCTTTGGTCTCAGCGACCCAGTGTTTGAATGTCTGGCCTACCAGGAGGTAAAAGAGTAGTACGTTCTTCGTGGAATGATATAATTTTAAGAAATATCATTACCCCCCGCCCCAGAAAAATCTATCTTTACCTAGAATGGTGTTAGATGAAAATTTTCGAGTTCAGAATGTGTGTGATCCAAATTCTAAGAAAGGGAACAGCATGTGTGTCTGTGTGAGAATGTGTGTTGGTGAGAGTGTATGTGTGTATACCCCACAGGATTCATTAGTGTCTGCCAGATCTTTGTGTGGTTGTACTTAGATGATACATTATAGTGAAGCAAGCTTTAAAAGAATAGGGCTGTAAGATCAGGTTCTTAACATCGTGACTGAGGATCTGTGTAAGAACATTCAAAGGAAAAATTCTGGAATAGGTTATTTTAGGGAATTTTGGCAAACTTGACTTCTGACTTCAGTGAACTTGTTTTTCATGAGTGTGTTGTAACTAGAAAAGTAAAAGCCAAGGAGAGTAACCCCTCCTAGTTCAGGGTGTTGCCTACAGCCAGGTGGGTCGCCAACATATAGCTTCCGTACTTAAGGCAAGCCCCCAACTGACTTCCTGTACAGTTGACCCTTGAGCAACATGGGGGTTAGGGATGCTGACCGCCCCCACATACACAGAAATCTGCATATAACTTTTGACTCCCCCAAAACTTAACTAGTAATGTAGTGTTGACTGGAGGTGTTACCAAGAACATAGTCAAGTAACACATTTTGTATGTTACATGTATATGTACTATATTCATACCGTAAAGTAAGCTAGAGAAAAGAAAATGTGGTCAAGAAGATCATAAGGAAGAGAAAATACTTTTACGATGTTGTATTAGGGAAAAAACTGCGAATAACTGTGTACTGTATTAGGAGGAAAAAAAACTACGAATAATAAGCAAATAAAAGTTCAAACCCATGCTGTTCAAGGATAAATGTGTTTACTGCACAGGATCTGTTTGAGAGTTGCGATTCTTACCTGCTGTACTTGTTAGTAATTGTGATTGTGGGAGTTGGTATTTCTTACACAGTTGTATTACCAACAGTACTCAAAGTGGTTTAAAAAAAAAAGGAAAAACTGTAGGTTAAAAGTTTGAGGTGAGATGCAGAAAATCAATAGACAATGAAGTCATTCAGTGCCTAGCATAAAAAAAAACTAAAAGTAGAAGGAAATAGAGACAGTAGTAGGAGAGGCAATATAGACTAGACTTGCAAGTATGAATTTGGCTTTCATATAGATCTAGGTGTGCTTCTTGACTTCGTTTCTTACTGGGTACCTTTGGGCAAAGCTATGTAACCCCCCTTTCCCCTTTTCTCCCTCCCTCACTGTCTCTCAAAAATATGGAACCCTTCAGGAATTTGTGTTTCATTTTTGTGCAGAGGCAAGGCTCATCTTGGCTGTATCATTCCAGTTTTAGTATGTGTGCAGCTGAAGCAAACACTATATAGTCTCTGTCTTTTTTTGTTAGAGAGGGAGGGGTGGAAGGGCAGAGGGAAGAGAGGGAATCTTAAGCAGGCTCCATGCCTCTCCCATCATGGAGCCCAGTGCGCTCAGTCTCACAACCCTGAGATCATGTCCTGAGCCGAAATCAAGAGTCGGACGCTTAACCGACTGAGCCTCCCAGGTGCCCCTACATAACCTCTCTTAACTTTGTTTTTCTATTTGTACACTGTGGATAATAATAGTACCTGTAGATCTGTTGCTTCAATTAAGTGAGAAGGCAGACCGAGCCTCTAGCAGGCACTGAATTGTAGCTGTTAGAGGCATGGGTGGAAGTCAACTTTTTTTTTTTAAGATTTTATTTATTTGACAGAGAGAGACACCGCGAGAGGGAACACAAGCAGGGGGCGTGGGAGAGAGAGAAGCAGGCTTCCTGATGAGCAGGGAGCCCAGTGGGGGCCTCAGTCCCAGGACCCTGGGCTCATGACCTGAGCCGAAGGCAGACGCTTAACGACTGAGCCACGCAGGCGCCCCTGGCAGTCACTGTTGTTCACATGGGGGGCGCTGTGGATCCAGCAGCGGTTTGCGTTTACCTCCCTCCTCCCCAGGGGTTTCAGTTCTTCCGCCCGCATGAGTCGGCTCACGTGCTTATATTCCTATTCTCTTCGGAAGGTTCTAATAGAAGACTGTATCCCAGTACTGAAGAGGTACGCCAAAGAAGGGAGAGAGTTTGATTATGTGATTAATGATTTGACAGCCGTTCCAATCTCCACATCTCCAGAGGAAGGTAGATTCTCTTTTTTCCGTTATAACCAAGATAATGTTCGAGAAAATGTTTTACTCGGCACCTTGTGAGAATGGAAGGATCTTAGAGATTGTCTACTTCATTGGTTCCTTCCTTTTTTCAAGGTAGTTCAGCTGAGGCCCACAGTGGAAAGAGGGTTGGATTTCAGTCACTGAATGAGCACATTTACTCAGTCGTTGGAGAGACACTAAATGAAGTGACTCATAATCACATCATTGAGAAATTAGCTTGTTTGGGAATTTATTTCTATTATGTGCTTTTAAACCTGTACTGGGACAAACTGGTGAGCTTTCTAAGCAACGCCAGGGACAGTTCCCCATTCTCAAACCACACGCTCCAAATCACTGCTGTTTTGGCGCGTCAGAGTTAGTGAGTGCCTTCCTGATGACCTTGCAGACTGGGTCCCCACGTGATGACCCTTGATGTTTCTCTCTTGGGTTGTCACTGCTTCCATATTAAGCTGTTGTCTTTCAGATTTCAACCACTGTGTTTTTGGTCAAATCTTTATTGGTATCGTTAAAGCAGTGCTAAGCACATGAGTATTTGCTTTTGACCTTGCTTGAGTATGTGCACTTGTGTGCAGGACACCCAAAAATGACAGTAAATGCTCTTGAATATTGGGTCTTAAGCTCTTGGCTATTTCTTTCTTTTTTGGGTATTGTTGAATATTAATGTGGATATTTGACTTTTTAGATGTTGTTTCTGATGCATGCAAACCCATATTTATATGACTTAAATTTTTTTTTTTACATCCAGATTCCACATGGGAGTTTCTCAGACTGATTCTTGACCTCTCAATGAAAGTACTGAAACAGGATGGGAAATACTTTACACAGGTAGACTGCTTACTGTTTTTTTCCCAAAACTCTCAGTAAGAATTTTATATTTTTAAATTTGCATGTATTTTTATTGAAATTTATGTTAACTATAGAACGTTGTAACTGAATTATGTTCTTTCAAACAATAGTTTATAAATAGCTCACCTGTCATCCCTTGG
This sequence comes from Ailurus styani, assembly GCA_002007465.1. NCBI lineage: Eukaryota > Metazoa > Chordata > Mammalia > Carnivora > Ailuridae > Ailurus > Ailurus styani. Next base: position 283,042 of record LNAC01000489.1, read on the forward strand.
GAATTTATGAGTCCTTGATTGCCCAGCCTTGGGCTCTGGCTGTAGTATGTAGTATGTAGTATGTAGTATCTGCCACCAGATGGAGACACAGACTGTGATTTTTTTTTTTTTTAAATTTTCCCTCTTTATCCTCTAGGAGATTGTTCATTGGAAAGCCAATTTATTCACATAAGTTTCATAAAGTGCTTTGCCTGTAGTATGAGCTCCTACCACCAGATGGAACCAAATTGTTTTTTTCTCAATCTCTGTGGGATTCTTAAATTTAAAAGAAAGTTTAAAATTTTTATCTTTTGTTATGTAAAATATATATATATATATATATATAGAACCTACTAAAGCCCTGAAGAAAATCCTGAAAATGACCACGAAAAGAGCGAAATGATGATTCGAGTCTCTTTACTTGGTACAGCAATCCCTTGACTGATAAGCAGAAGATAAGCACTTACTTCGGTGGTATCGCACTATGGTCCCTGTAATTCTTAAGGGCTTTCGGAAGACCTCGCGCACCCCTTTAAAGAGCATTAGTATATTTAAATGTCAAAAACTAGTAGAGAAGTCTTAACTTTATTGTCCCAAGGAGGCATTTTAGTGCAGGCCCTGGGCGGTTGATGGGATCTGAGATTAATAATGCTGAAAACAACTTGGCAACTCTAAGAGATTCCTTGAAATGGTCTTCAACTCATCCTGTTTTCCTTCTCTTCCTCCTGCACGAAGACCGACCCCCACCCCCACTCCAATGGTGATTAACCCTAGACCTTGCACTTGGTGAAAATATTGCGAAGCTTCTAGGGAAACCGACAACTGTTTATGGATGGGTTTTTTTGGCCCGATGTTTAGAAATGATTTTTTTTTAACACATTCTAGACTTGACTCCAAAGCAGGGGTCTGCAAACTATGGGCCAAATCTCCCCTCCTGCTTGTTTTGATAAGATTTTCTTGGCAGACAGCCACACCCATTCATGACAGTTTACCCGTGGCTGCTCTCATGCTATAGGGGCAGCACTGAGTAGTTGTGATGGGGACTGTAGGATCTGCATAGCCTAAACTATTTTCGTTCTGGTCCTTTACAGAAGAAGTCTGCAGACCCATGCTTTGTAGGAAGCCTACAATGAAACCTGGGGAGGGCTGTGAAGAGCCGCGCTGTGGAGTGGGTGGGAATTGAGCTGGCTGTGGTTGGGCGTGGGGTTGAATCTGGGGAAGATCCACTTTCAAGAGGCGAGGAGACAGGTCCTGGGACTTGACCTCACTCCCTTCTCTTCCCCACTTCCCATTAAGAAAAACCCTAGAGATTCTTTGATACAAAATTATGTATGTGGCATTCATATAAATTATGCAAAAATTCCACCCCCCCTTGAGAAGTGGACATTACTAGTACCCTTGCTTGACACATCTACATTCCTCCCTAATCCTTGTCCACCTTCCAGAAGGTAACCCATGTCTTTTTTATTCCCGTACTTTTCCTTCCTTCCTTCCTTCCTTCCTTCCTTCCTTCCTTCCTTCCTTCCTTCCTTCCTTCCTTTTCTCTTCTCTTCTCTTCTCTCTTCTCTTTTCTTTCTCTTTTCTTTTCTTTTTTCTTTTTTCTTTCCTTTTCTTTCTCTGTGCCCAGTGTGGGGCTCAAACTCATGACTACAAGATCAAGAGTCACACTCTCTCCTGAGTGAGCCAGCCAGGCACCTCCTTGTACTTTTCTTTATAGGTGTTTTACACACATGTAATTTCCTAAATCATTATATTGTTTACCTTGCTTTTGAACTTGCTAAGTATGGTGGTGTTAAGAATGTATTCTTCTGGACCTGTTATTTTTTTTTACATTATATAAATCATAACCTGTTAACTGTTAAATTTAAAAGATAAAAACAGGTGCCTGGGTGACTCAGTTGGTTAAGTATCCGACTCTTTAGTTTTTTGTTGTTGTTTTTTTTAAGATTTATTTCATTTGAGAGAGAGAGCACAAGCATGAGTGGAGGGGCACAGGGAGAGGGAGACAATTTCGGGCAGACTCCCCCATGAGCGCAGAGCCCGTTGCGGGGCTCAGTCTCACAACCCTGAGATCATGACCTGAGCTGAAATCAGGAGTCTGACGCTTCACCGACTGTGCCACCCAGACACCCCGTGTGTCTTACTCTTGGTTTTGGCTCAGGTTGAGGCCCACCAGGCTGCACACTGGGTGTAGAGGGTACTTGGGATTCTCTTCCTCCCTTTTCCTCTGCACCATCTACCCCCATGCTCTCAATCTCTAAAAAATAGTAATAATAATAAAAGATAAAAACAGTACAGAAATCTATAAAGTTAAAAAGCAAGTGTCACCTACCCACACCTAACATGGGCCAAGGAAAACTTTCTAGAACCAAACTACTGAATTCAGATTTATCTGTTAGAATGCCCCCCCACCCCCCGTTATTCCCTTCCCATCCTTAAGTGGTGTTTAATTCTCTGCTATTGGCTTTTTGTTCTGCATCTTCAATGCCTTTTTTTGTGTGTGTGCATTGAGACATTTTATTTGCACATACATATTATATCCTTAGAAAAAGAATCCCAGGATTTTCCCTCTTAGGTATTTTCATCTTGCTTCTCATGGTCCATGATGCCAGCTTAGGTTGTCAGTACAGTGGAACCAAATTGGTGGGATGGGAGCAGATTATTCTGCCATTTTTCTAGATCTTTCGGTTGTACATCAGGTCTGGGGCTGATCACTCCACACTTGTTTAACCTGCCTGTGAGGTTCACAACAATGTTCCCAGCTCTATGATCACCAGTGATTTCAGATTTGCCAGTGTAACTGCGCTGCATCATCATAGTGAGAAGCTGGACATTCGTGCGCACCGTTATGGCAGCAGAGAAAGATCCAATATGTCTTTGTTAAGAAAAGAAAGAAATGTATTTCCATTTAAAAACACAGGAAAGTAAAATGTATCACATTACTTTTTTTGGGTAGGTCTCCATTTGTGGTGAGGTTTTTTTCCTTGCTTTTTTAAATCTGCTTTGTGACAATGTTGGGGAAGAACAAATTGAAACTTTCCTATTTCCTTACCACATTCTCAGTAAGAATGTCCTCCCATATGCCCTCAATGAAGAGAGTGTGGTGTCAATTTTAAGATGGCAAGAAAAACCACTGAACTGCGCACCTAGGTGGCATTTCCATTCTGTATAGCTTCCCCAGTGGTGATGTGTTCTAAAAACATCCAGGCCGTGTTTTCTATTTGTGAATCTTAAATTACACATGTGGTGTTTATATACTCTCATGGTGAACTTGATGTTGAAACCAAATTATATACTGGTGAAGGGCTCTTTGGCCAAATCCCACTGCAGGACCCTAGATGATGGGTTACTCAGGCGGGCACTGTTAAAACCACCGAGGGCAGCTCTCAGAATAGTTCTTTTTGCCCACTTGCCTGTGGTTGGTTGGTTGGTTGGTTGGTTGGTTTTGAAATGCCCTTCGTGGGGATGCTTACATCACAGGATGCCTTCATTTGTAAATGATTTTCATTTTACATTGTACTTGGCTTTTCTGAGGTGCATTGAAAGTGAAGTTGTTAAGAAACAGAATCAGCACATACATTCAGTAGTCTTCAGAATATTAAGAACTTCAGACATTAAAAGGAAATAGGTGGTATTAGGTGCCCATTATGAAAAGCCCTTGGGGGAAATTGTGCTAAAATGATAAGCCCTGCCCCAGACCTATGGATTGAAAATCACTGGTGATTTACAGGCATGTTACAGATGAAGAAGCTCTGCTTTAGGGGTGTCTGGCTGGCTCAGTCAGTGGGACGTGAAACTCTTGATCTTGGGATGTGAGTTCGAGCCCCACGTTGGGTGTGGAGATTACTTTAAAAAAATAAAAAAGCAGCAGCAGCCCTGCTCTAGAACTATGCAGATACTGTGTCCCTAGCTCTACTCTGGTCTTGGCCCGCAACTCATTCATCCTTTCTTCCTTCGTGGTCATAGAGTGGCTGCAGCAGCTTCCAATGTCACCTCTAGGTTCTAGGCGGGAAGTAAGTTGAAGAGGTGGGTCACTCTGTTTCTCCTTGGTTGTCCAGAAGCAGAAACTTTCCCGGTCGCTCCCAGCAGACTTCACTCTGTCTCCCTGACCACTGCTGGCTGCTGGGGCTGAAAAAGTTGTGGCAAGAAAGGGAGACAAATTTAGAACAGTGAAGTCAAGAGAAGATGTTTGATAAGGAGTGGAATTGCGGGGTAGCCTTAGTTACATATATTCTGAATAAACTTTTGTTCTCGTAGGCCTTCAGATCACATATTCAGGGGAAAGCACAGAGATGGGAATATAGTTCTGTGTCATTGTCTTAGATTAGGGGTGTAGTTTTAAGCCATCCTAGAAATTGAGAACATTACCGTTCTGATGCTTCATTCTCAGCAGCGTGGTGACGACTGGGCAAACATTTTGAACGGCGATGTGTATTCTTTAGCTAATTGCGTGGTGTTGATACAATCACTGTGTTACTAGTGGAAAAAGTGGTCTCCCTGCTTTCTATTGCTTCATACTCTGAATAATTCGAAATGGCTTGGTAAATGAGGTAGAAGAATGAGCTAATGGATCTGTAAGTAAAACTGAATACAGTTTGTCATAGTACAGAAGCCTTATCTCATTTTCAGAGGTGAACTTTCATCTAAAGTTAAAATTGCTTTCATTTATTAGAGACCTTCAGATGAGCAGGGGCCCTCAGACTCAAGAATCCCATTGTTTGCTTTTCTCTCTTTGATTTAGGGGAACTGTGTCAATTTGACGGAAGCCTTGACACTCTACGAAGAACAGCTCGGGCGCCTGTACTGTCCTGTGGAATTCTCAAAGGAGATCGTCTGTGTTCCTTCATACTTGGAATTGTATCCTTAGACCATACACTGTGTCGTCAGATCCCAATACCCAAGTAAATCCCGTGCCACTTCAACATTTAAATCCGATAATAAAAGGAATTAGATCTGTACTCTCTATATAAGGCCATGGTATTCAGATGCGGCTGCACATTGCAATTTCCTGAAACTCTAAAACAAGACTGATTCCTGGGTCCCACCCTCAGCTCCTGGGGCGTGGCCTAGCACAGCGCCCTCCCAGCTCCCCAGGTAGTCCTACTGATTACGCCCCGCTTGTTCTCAAGCCCCACCCTGCAGAGGCTGGACCTAAGGCCTGGCGAGCCATCTTTTTTTTTTTTTTTTAAGATTGTATTTATTCATATGACAGCGCACGCAAGCAAGCACAGGCAGGGGCAGCAGCAGGCAGAAGGAGAGGCAGGCTCACCGCTGAGCAGGGAGCCCAGTGCGGGGCTCTGGGATCGGGACCTGAGCTGAAGGCAGACGCTTAGCCAACCGAGCCACCCAAGCGCCCCGGCCTGGTGAGCCATCCTGACCAGCCTGCTTGGAGACTGAGGTGCATCTAAAGCTTCAGAAGCCCTACTTGAAAGCGCCCCCTGAGCTGTAGCAGGCAGAAAGGATGAATATGCTCATTCGACTTCTATTAAAATGAATCCCACTTTATTATTTTTTTAAGATTTTTTATTTATTCATTTGACACAGAGAGAGAGATTACAAGTAGGCAGAGAGAGAGGAGAGAGGAGGAAGCAGGCTCCCTGCTGAGCAGAGAGCCCGATGTGGGCCTCGATCCTAGGACCCTGGGATCATGACCTGAGCCGAAGGCAGCGGCTTTAATCCACTGAGCCACCCAGGTGCCCTGAATCCCACTTTAATATTAGTTTCTATACTTCACTTGATCCTGATTTGCACTAGAAACTAAGAGCTAAAAATGATGCTGGGGATTGCAGAGTTAATGGTGGTGGTGTTCGTTAATTCCCCTTAGTAAAGTTAGTTCAGAGAAAAACCAGAATGAGGATTGTCATTGGAAATTTAAAATGCCTTTCTTCCTCCTAAAAGGCAGACTCTGGTCTCCAGATAAAAACTTCCTTATCTGAGGTGCCCGAGTCCAGTTTCCTCTCACAGCAGTCTTCGTTGCTGTCTGGGCAGCCTCTGACAGAGACACAGGCCCTAGGAAACCCTCTAGGTCCCCCTGGAAGGAGGGGAGCAGTCTGTGGGGCGGCCATTTTCTTCCAGGGCCTGTGGAGATCCTTGACCTCTCTCCCCCGCCCTGCCATCCACCTTCATCATGGTTTCCTTTTGGAGCATTTTTTACAGTCAGATCTGTTTATATATTGAGAGACTGTAGAAATCAGTTGATAACATTTGGAGAAAAGGCTTCTGTCCTCTGGCTCCCCTCCATCCTTCTACCTTTTTCTCTTCCTCTTTCTCCCTCCCTCTTATTTTCCCACCCCTCTCGCCCTCCTCCACCCCCCCAATCTCTCACCTCCCTCCCACCCTTCCTTGTCATACTCATTCCCTAAAACATCTTAAGACCTAGGAAGCGGTAGCGTTACCTGAGGGAGTATTTGCATGCCTTTAGCCCTTTCTCCACTTTGCTCCCCTCACCCCACCAGTGTCCCGGTCACAGGTGGGAGGCGTCCAGGCCAAAGAGTGGCCTTCTTAAGAGGCCTTAATTCCCATCACCGCAGTGCTTCAAACCACGAAACTCCATCTTCCGGTTTGTAGGCCAGCAAACGAATTTTAAGTGCGGTCCTTCTTTGAGTTACCTGCTCTTATTCCTTGACTCCCTGTCCAGGTGGGTATTTTACACTGTTTGGAAGAAAGCTAAACCTTGAAGACCAATCTCTCCTAATCATGTGTGCTGCAAATAGCCTTCCTGACCTTCATAATGCTGTACATGACATCGAAATGAGTCAGGCAATTGATTGTGATTTCCTTCAAGTTTTCTTTTTTTAATTATTATTTTTAATTTAAACAAAGCAAATGGAAAAATGTATATTTTGATGAACTAGGGTGTTAATTTTTTTGAAAGTCAGCTGAAGGATGATTAGACAGCACAGCGAAGGCTGCTAAATGCACTGAACCCCTAGAATGTGATTTTTGTTACTTTTTTGTGTGTGTGTGTGGGCTTTTTGTTTTTGTTTCGGTAGACTTCGGATTTAGTTGTTTGGAGGAATGAACATCATTGTTTTGTTCTGGAGGGAAGTTCTTTGATGGTGTTTCTTTCCCAAAAAATTGACTTAGCTATTAAAATTTGGTGCTTATAAGAAAGAGTTGAGAAACAAATGAATAGCAATGCTTCAATTAAAATTATAAAAGAGAAATTTCATGTGTTTGTTGTTTTATTTCAGCCAGGTCCCCACTTTACTGCTGATCTCACAGAACAAAGGTGTCTCCTGGTCTTTTTTTAGTTCTATTTTATCACTCCATGCCATTTATCTCTTTGTAATGGGATGGCCTTAGGGCCGTTTCTGAACAGTAGTAATGACTTCATTTACCACTGTGGTAAATGATACACAACCTATTACATTCCCCTGTTCTTCATTATAAAATTGACCTGAGGATAGGAAAAGATTTGGCCTTACTGTAAAGTTGAAAGTCAGAAGCTTATTTCTATTCCCGCTCTTACTGGTGTATTAGGTGTGGAAATACAGATCATTTTGGATTGCTGCAGTGAAACTTTTTAAGAAGATTTTTAGATGCACAGAGATAGGATGATAGTTTGTGGAGAAACGTGCAACACAAGAGCGTGAACTCCCTGTAACTAAGGGGGTGCAGGCAGGTAACGGCTTGGTGGTATGTTTGCGGATAACAAGCTACATCAAAGGCCGCGGTCTACCAACCCAGATGATTAGACGTCAGTGGTTATATTGTTTTCATAAAAGGTTTATGCTGGATCAAGGGGTTGAGATCATTTCTGGTGAATTTGCAGTAAGCAAAGCATTAAAAATGGAAATATTCAGTGTGTGTGTTGACATAGAATTAGTGTCAACCCAGAACATCCTTCTCTCAAGATAGGTTTGTCTAACAGATGTTCTTTTTTTCCTTTAATCCGTTTTTGTTGTTGTTTTCTTTTTTTTTAAGGTTTTATTTTTAAGTAATCTCCACCAACGTGGGGCTTGAACTCACGACCCGCAGATAAAGAATCCCATGCTCTACCGACTGAGGCAGCCGGCGCCCCTCTCATACATATTCTAAAAAAATGAGTGTGTGCCACTTGTCTTTTTTACTGGATTGGCGTGAGAGAAGAAACAGTAACAGAATAAAGTGAGAGTTAGTCATGTTGGACCTAGATTAGCTCTCAGCAAATATTTTTCTCGTGCACAGAGCTTAAAACAGCATTGGTAGACATTAAGAATCCTGCCTCCCCCCTCGACCTCTTCTATAATGCTTTGCAAAGGCTTTGTATTTGCCTACTGTGTGGGATGAAAAACGGTGGAATTATGACTGTTAGAGCACCATTTTAGCTTAATGGAAATGGATTTTTTTTTTCCACATTAGGAAAGAAACCAAGTCTATCTGCTGTGTGGATATGGTGTTAGGAATATGTGGGGCATAACTTGATACTTGAAGGCTAGCTCGGTGCTGAGGCTGAACCCAGTGCTGAGTCTGATGACGCACTCGTGCCACCCAGAGCCAAGAGTTAGGGCTGAGGCAGAGCGGGCTGTGCCAGACCATGCAGGGGGCATTGGGGGGAGTGTAAGGGCTGCGCTGTGGGAGCAACAAGGAAACGAGATACTTGCTGGGGGTGATGTGGTAGATTCCGACCCTGCTCGTTCCTTTGTCTCGGAGAAAGCACGATGCCTGATTGTTTTGGAACACCCTTGTAACTGTTGAGGCAAGCTGAGCTATGAGAGCTAAAACCTCTACTCTTGCTGCATTTTAAGGAAATGTAGTATGATCTAAACCATTATTTTACTTTAATGGCTGTTTTGCTTTATATGACACACAGATGATCCAAAACTATATTACCGTCCTATCATAACAGCCATTTTTAAATTAAAGACAAATACTGGCTGTAATGGAAATTCCATTCAACAGATGAGCTGATACCAAGAATTGGTTTATTTTTAAAAATGCCACTTTCTCCTAAAGATGAGATTGAATATTTTATGCAAATTTTTTTAAAGTTGAGAGAGAGCAGAGAAGCTGAGTGCGGAGCCCAGCGTGGGGCTCGTGGGACTTGGTCCCATGACTGACCCGAGATCATGACCTGAGCCCAAATCAAAAGTTGGATGCTCAACCGACTGAGCCACCCAGGCGACACCCCCCAATTCTTTTTTTTAAATGAATCTTTTTGTTGTTAGTATTTGAGAGAGGGATCCTGGGGAAGGGCAGAGGGAGAGGGTGATTGAATATCTTAAAAAGCTGGGCTGGAGGAAGGCTAGGTTTAACTCTTTACTGGGCTAGAGCAGTGCTGATGTCAGAATAAAAAGGTTGAATACTCAACCCCTTGCTCGCGTTAACAGTTACTGATAGGAATTTGCATCTGTCTCAGATTGATGAATTTTGTTCCATTCCCATGAGTTCTGGGATTGGGTGAAGGAAGTATGTGTGTGAGGTCAGGCCTTTATTTGAGCCTCGGGAGCAGCACTACTCAAAGTGTGGTCCTTTGGCCAGTTCTTGGTTTTCTTTTTTTTTTTAATTGATTTTTTTATTTAAAGATTTTATTTATTTATTTGGCCGAGAGAGAGAAATTACAAGTAGGCAGAAAGGCAGGCAGAAAGAGAGGAGGAAGCAGGCTCCCCGCGGAGCAGAGAGCCCGATGTGGGCCTCGATCCCAGGACCCTGAGATTGTGACCTGAGCCGAAGGCAGAGGCTTTAACCCACTGAGCCACCCAGGCGCCCCAGTTCTTGGTTTTCTAAGCGCTTTGGTTTACTTCAGCTGAGCTCCCTGAAGGAAACAGTCTGCTGATTTCCACTGTGGCTGTGCTCCTTGCCCGGCCTGGAATGACACTTGCCGTGGCACTCACTGTTCCAGAAGCTAAGTGCGCCGCATTATTTGATAGGAGCTGCTGTGTGGCTGTGAAGAAACATTTAGCATCTTTCTATTACCCTGTTACTGAGTGTCTTTGTGCTAAATAATCTTTTATATTGCTGTGCTTTGGGCTAATAAACCCCTTTTATTTACATTATCTTGCTCAGTTTTAAAATAACCTGGTGAATTCACTGTTCTCTCACTGAGTAGGCCGGGTAGTCAAAATGTGAAATGTGCCCCAGGGGTCCCACAGCTAGTCACGATTTGAATCTAAGTGCCAGCGTTCAGAGTGGGCTGTATGTAAGTCTACCACGGGGGTGCTTAACTTTTTTTTTTTTTTTGGTACCTTGGACTCCTTTGGCAGCTTGGTGAAACCTGTTTTTTAATATATCGAGTAGATATGATTGATTACAAGGAAATGGGTTATATTGTTTTTTAAAAATTAATGACAATATTTGTGTTGTAATAACTTGTTACATAGCTGGATCTCGTGGTGGATCAGATACCATAATTTTTGGAGTAGTAATGAACATAAGTATTTATAAGACCTGCGGCAAGTGAAATGCAGTTAAGAATGCATCTGATTTCTCTTGTTGACAAAGTCCCAGTTACAGCCAGCACTGATGTGGTTTGTTACCTACGTTCATGCTTAAAGGAAGTACTACAGTTCAGTAGAGGTTACTGCAAGGTAGAAATGTTTAGCCATTCAAGTTTAGGGACACACAGTTCTGTCCATAGGTCCCAGTTTAAGAACCTCTGGTGTATGGTGTTTGCTTCTATTGTTTGATTGTATTTAGGTGATGGGGAGGGGTAGCTGGGTCCCTTCACCCTGCTGTCAGAACCTCAAATCAATGCTGGCAGATCAGTTCTTCTCGGCCAGAACCGTTTAAAATCTCAATTACCTGTGCCGTCATTCCACTGATTTCTGCTTTACTCATTATTTCAAAAATGAGAAATAGAACATGGGCAAGAAATAGCCCAGTGCTTTTGGAAAGCTTTTTGAATACTCTTGGATGTGATTTCCCTAGGAAACCCAGATGATAAATGTGACTGGACAGGTACGCTTATCACCTGTATCTGGGGGTCTCGGAGACACCCTGGGCAGCTCATTAATGCAGACAGCGTCCCTGGGCCGCAGCCAGTGATGTGGCCGTTGCAGTGAGCAGTGGCTTTATGATGAAGTGTTAGGGAACAGGCCCCTCTCTCTGCCACTTTGTGCAGAAATGTAGCAGAAGAAATTGGGGGCTTATCCTGGAAAAGCAAGCTAAACAAGCCAGGTCTGTTTTGACAAGCCCTCCCAGTTCCCAAAGAGGGATGGTTGGAGCACTGTCCCACCCCATGGGCTAGAGATGAAAACCCAGGATTATAAATCTAGGCAGCGGGCAGGTCTCTGTAGAGGAGGGCTTTGACTTAGGTGTTAACTTAGGAGAGATTGCTCCTGATAGGTTGATGATTGTGTTAGTAAGTTAGGTTCTCACTAAGTGATTCAGACAGCTCTAAGTTCATTGCAGAGGGAAAGAAATGCTCCCTGGGGTACATTCCATGTCTCCTACTTTCTTTCTTTTTTTTTTAAATTTTGTTTATTTATTTGACAGAGAGAGATCACAAGTAGGCTGAGAGGCAGGCAGAGAGGAAGGAGGAAGCAGGCTTGTAGAGCAGGGAGCCCAATGTGGGCCTCGATCCCAGGACCCTGAGATCATGACCTGAGCTGAAGGCAGAGGCTTTAACCCACTGAGCCACCCAAGCGCCCTGTCTCTTACTTTCTAGACAACTCTGCCTTTGCCTGGGTTCGGTCGTGTGAGTTAAATTTGATAATGCGAAACTCCCAGTGCTGAGGGGGGCTTCTACCAACACACTGTGTGTAGTCAGTGCACGGGCCCTTCACACTCAGCGTTTCTGTTTTTTTCCTCAAGGCATATTAAATATTCTTCATTACGTATAATCCACATATGTTTAAATGTTTAACGTCTGAAGAGACGGTGTGCCCTGGTGAGAAAGAGTACACCTCAGTACGGATTTTGGCTGACATGTAAGAGCTGGAGGTTTTTAACTGAAGTCTGGGGGCAGAGGAGGCAAGCTCTTCAGGCCAAGTCTGATTGACAGATGGCTAGAATGGAAGCTCCAACAGCCACGACCCATCCCTCTTGTTTACGTTTGTTTAACACTTTGCACATGTAGTAGGTACTTAGGAGGTTAAAGTGCGCGGTAAAAGGGAGTTCTTGGAATTGCTTTTTCCAAGCGGGACATGAAGGAAGCAGGCTGGTATGAAGACATTACACAGGGTTGGGTATGTTAAAGAAGAAAAACAGATACAGGGAGAAGTCCTCACACCTTCACACATAGAAGGAGCAAGAATGTCTACCCTAGGGACGCCTGGGTGGCTCAGTTGGTTAAGCAGCTGCCTTCGGCTCAGGTCATGATCCCAGGGTCCTGGGATCGAGTCCCACGTCGGGCTCCTTGCTCAGCAGGGAGCTTGCTTCTCCCTCTGCTTCTGCCTGCCACTCTGCCTGCTTGTGTGTGCTCTCTCTCTCTCTCTCTGAGAAATAAATAAATAAAATCTTTAAAAAAAAAAAAAAGAATGTCTACCCTACCCGAGTGAGGGTACCATATTGGGTACCCAATATGGGTGAAAGGGCTGTGTTGGCGAAAGGGACCTTTCACTCGGGCTTGTGTCTTTGGGTTCCTTCTTGGTGCTGTAAAGGGCCGAAGAAGCTCAGAAACTCAGGAAGGTGTACAGCATTCAGACTGTAAAACTGGAACGACGTGAGGATCTGCGGCCGTTTTGGTGTCAGCCATTTCTGTGAGTGAGTTTTCTATTTTTTTCCCCCCTGTTTGTGGTCCACTTGTCAACTTACCCTCTTAAATGTGTCTGCCCTTGGTGACTCCCCACCCATTAGGTGGAATTCTTGCACCAGGCGTCCACTTTGGGCTGTGGCTTGGGTCCCAGTGCCGGTCCATGCAGACCAGGCAGCAAGGCCACAAGACAGCCTGTCCCTTGGCTTCCAGTGGATAATTCCAGAAGGGTTTGTGCACTAAAATAGTTAAGCATAGTAATGAATTAAAAGCCACTGAAAAAAACTGGAAGGCAGAGGGTGTATGGAAAACAAATGTACAAATAAATGGGGACACATAAACAGATACGGTGCTTAACATAGAATGCTGTGTGCCAACTAAGTGTTGTGAGTGCTGGAGTTGAAAAATTAGAATTTTGTAATCACCACAGTGAAGACTGAATCAGGCAGAAGTCACCCTCTGGTGTAAAATCTTGGGGAAAATTTGACAAGGAGCCTGTTTGTGTGGCCATAAAGCATCTCCTACAGATTGCTTATGAGTTGTCCATCAGTTTCCTGTTGTCGCTTGAACAGATTCCCGCAAACTTCCTTAAAATGACAGGAATTTATCATCTTACAGTTCTGGAGATCAGAAGTCTGAAACTAGTCTTAACAGGGGTCAAATCAAGGTGTGGGCAGGGCCCGTTTCTTCCAGAAAGTCGAGGGGAGAATCCGTTCTCCTGACTTTTCTAACTTCTAGAGGCCATCTGCGTGCTTTGACTTCTGGTGCCTTCCTCCAGTTGCCAGCTCTGTAGTCCCCTCTTGCAGTCTCCTCTTGCAGTCTCTCCGCTACTGTCTTCACATTGTCCTCTGCTTCTGACTCTTCACAGTCCCTGTAGTAAGGCCTCTTTGGGATTACATAATAATCCCCAGTAATCCACCATCGCCCCCGTTCAAGGTCCCTACCACAGCTTCAGAGTTCCTTTTGCGATATAAGGTAACATTCACATAAAGTAACAGAGAAGGTTCTGGGATTAGGATGTGGACATCCAGAGGGGGCCCTTCTTCAGCCTCCCACACACTGCTAGTGAGAACAACTTGATAATGGAAAAATTGCACAACAGCTTGCCCAGGTGATCAAAATCACCAGCAAGGGGCACTTGGACGTATGTGCGTCCAGTGCCCTGAGAAGGGCCCATTGCCACCTGTGCAGTCCTGTGTCTGGCCAGATAATCTGATCATGGGGCAGCATTAGACCCACAAGGAGAATATTCTGTTTTAAAAAGTCCTGTATTCTTTCAAGGTATTAATGTCAAAAGATACTAAAGGCTGTGAAAAGATTTCCAGATTAAAGGAGGCTAAAGAGATGTGGCAACAAAACAGGACACCTGGCCCTGCCCTGGGCCCCATACTGGAGGAGAGATGCTTAAAGGGGATTATTGCATCACTTGACAAATTGGAATATGAACGGTAGTTTCAATATAAGTATTGTATTGGTATTAAATTTACTCCAGTCCTTATTGCAACCTTTCTCTAAATTGGAATTCTTTCCAAGTAAAACATTACACATTAAGAAAAAATATAAGGCCGACTGGTTGGCTCAGCTGGTGGGCAGTGCAACTCTTGATCCGGGATTGTAAATTTGAGCCCCATGTTGGGTTGTAGATATTGCTTAAAGTAAAAAATATATTTTTTTAAAGTAGGCTCCATGCCCAGCGTGAGCCCAACATGGGGCTTGAACTCATGACCCTGAGATCAAGAGGTGAGCTGAGCTCGAGTTGGATGCTTAACAGACTGAACCACCCAGGTGCCCCTAAAATAAAATCTTAAAATTAAGAAAGGGGTGCTCCTGGCACAGTTGGTCTCCCATCTGCCTGACGGACATGATAGCAGGATTTTTGGACATGGAACCAAAAACCTAAGAGGAATAAGGCTCAAGGGACCCAAGTAAGTATGCACTGCTTTTAAGATCTAGTACAGGATGCAGTGATTGTGAGGCAGAAGTTCTCACGGCTAAGCTGGTTTCAGTGCTTTCTGACTGTCCCTACACAGTACCCGCAAGGGCCCGTGAAGGAGGCTCTGGTGGAAACACGCGCCAGCCAGAGCAGGATCCCGTGGCAGTTGGCTCTCCATCCACTTGTGGATTCTTGTGGGTCCTGCTGGCTTAGAGGCAAAAGGCCTCGGGCAAAGATCTTTCAAAGACCCCACTGTTTTTTTGCTGGGAGGTGTTTGTTCTGCTAAGACACCTCAGGGCACCGGGCATGAAGAGGTTGACTGTTCTCTTTCCCCACGCATGTGGCAGAGGAGAGGAATGGAGAGAGGGAGAGCGAGCCTGAAGCCGCCTCTTTACTGAAGGCAAAGAGCCCCATACCGTACTCCCGTAGATTTACGAACAGGATCACGTTCAAAAGCTGTTTAATTAGCTTTACAGGAAAACCGGCCTAGGACTTTAAAAGGTTCAGCTGGAACAGGAGCTGTCCTGCTATTCAGAAACAGGAATAGCAAAATGAGGGCAGTGCTTCTTGAACTTAAGTGCCCAGAAGGATTACCTGATTGGATTTTCTTAAAAAACAGCCTGTCCAGTAGGTCCGGAGCGGGCCCCAGGAGTCTGCACGTGTCACGGCGCAGTCGCCGGCGTCGGCGTCGGCGTCGGCGTCGGCGCTGCCCGGGTGCGGGC
>LNAC01000489.1:298465-324358 GCA_002007465.1 Ailurus styani
GCGGGCCGCGCTCGGGCCAGTTGTGAGCCAGCGTGCTCTAGGTGGGCAGTTGGGGGCTCCTGTAAGAAAATGCAGAAAGCTCTCGTGTGGCCCGCTGCTCAATGCAGATGTTTCGATTATCGACTTACTGTTACAGGTAGCCCCCAAAGTGGTAGCTTGGCCGTCGTGATTGCTCAAGTGAGTTTCTCTTTGATTTCCACGGGTTGCAAACGTTCTCGTGGATTTTGTTAAAATGGCAGTTAGATAAACCATTAATTTGGGCCTTGATTTTAAGCTCCCAGTACTCCCCAAACCAAAAGGCATTTACACCCCCAGCATTTGAAGAATTGGCAGCGGATGGAGGCCAATTAGTGGAGACCTTGAGGCAAGGAGCGGTGTCGAAATTTTCGAGTCGTCCTCACCATTCTGAAAGGATATGGAGAACCCTGTTCAGGGTGCAGACATTGCCCTGACAGCTAGAAGGTTCTCAGCACAAGGGTAAGGGATTATACTTCTTATTCAACTCAACATGCAACTTAACTGAACCCGGATTGTGCTTTGATTTCATGGGTTTAGGTTAAGTTTGTTTATTTCTGTGGAGAGTAAAACCGGAACAAATTTCAATTCGAGGTTGGGTCTTTTGCAGGTTTATTCAAAATGCAAAGAATAACAAGGGGAAGGATTAGAGGTTACTTGATTCCGTTCTGACATATTGAGAGCTTTCAGTAGCACTTACTGGCTGCTGTGGCCGCTGCAGTCTCCGTGGGGGGGGTGTCCTGGAAGACGTTTGAGGGCTCTTCAGGGCATTGTGTAAAGGAAGAAAACCTGTGGGCAGCCTCTTAAGGAGCAAAGAAAAATAAGCATAAAATGCCAGCTCAAAGCAACAGGGCACACTATGAGGGCTGCAGGAAAGCGAAGGGGTGCAGGAGTAAGTATAAGACTTAATAAGGTGAAGGCTATAAAGAAAATGGGTTTTCGATAGGGGATGGGTAGGGATGGAGGTGATTTATACCAGTGGTTTTTAAAACATGTTTATTTTTTATTTTTTTTTAAAGATTTTATTTATTTATTTGACACAGAGAGAGAGATCAGATCACAAGTAGGCAGAGAGGCAGGCAGAGAGAGAGGAGGAAGCAGGCTCCCCGCTGAGCAGGGAGCCCGATGCGGGCCTCGATCCCAGGACCCTGAGATCATGACCTGAGCCGAAGGCAGAGGCTTTAACCCACTGAGCCACCCAGGTGCCCTAAAACAAATGTTTAGAAGAAGACAGCAAAACCCAATACGTATTCCAGCTGCCGCTCTACAAAAAGATGAACTCTTGGGCGCCCGGATGAACCTTTTAAAAAAGTGCCTGACTCTTGATTTCGGCTCAGGTCATGATCTGAGGGTCGTGAGATCGAACCTCCCGTTGTTGCACTCCGCGCTCAGCACAGCCTGCTTGAGATTCTGTCTTTCAGACAAACAAATAAATCTTTAAAAAAAATTAACTCTTAGATTCGCCTTAACCAAAGGCCAACAGGCCCTTCCAGTCTTATTTCTCCCCCACCAGAAGGACATCTGGGATGGTGCTGTGGTCGAATTGTGTCCTCCGCAAAAGCTGTTGAAGTCCCAACCCCCAGTACCTGGGAATGTGAACTTGTCTGGAAATTGGGTCCTTGCAGGTGGTCAGGTTAAGATGAGGTCAGTAGGGTGGGCCCAGAAATATGTACATTGTGGGGACAGGAGAACATTGTTCTACAGGCCAAGGAATGCCTCGGGAGAAGGGCATGAGACGGAGTCTTCTTCGCAGCCCTCAGAAGGAACCAACCATGCTGACACCTTGATTTCAGCGTTCAGCCTCCAGAACTGTGAGACGATACATTTGTTGTTTAAGCGCCCCAGCTTGTGCTACTTGGTTACGTTCATCCCGGGAAATGAATACAGGTGGTCTTCGAGATAATTAGATGGCAAATGGAGGAGGGTTTATTACGTTATTAGTCAGCTGTTACTGCAAGAATACTGCCTAGCAAGCAGACTTCAGATTCAACAGCTTACAGTAGCAAGTGTTGATTTCTCTCTCACCCACCTGTGGGTTAGCGGGCGTTCAGCTGATCCAGGCTGGGCTCTGCGGAGCTTTGCTCCAAGCTGCATGTTGGGTCTAGGTCTGCTCCACACACCTCTCATCCTCCTTGGACCAGTGGCTGCCCGAGACATGTTCTCATGGTGGAAGACAGGAGGGCAAGCACAATGATGGGGTACATCTCTAGCCTCTTTCATGTCTGTCTGTTTCCAGTTGGTCAAAGCTTACATTGCATAGCCAAGCCCAAGCCTGAGAGGCAAGGAAGTACACTCCACTTGCACGAACCCCAAGCAAACATACGGATGATGGGAGTGAGGAATTGAGAACAGTTCAATCTACCACATTTGACTTCAGATTTTAATGTAAAATCCAAGGAATACTTACTGCCCCTGTTTGTAATTCATGGTGTTTTTATTATTTCTTGTTTTTTTGCTGCTGCTGTTGTTTTTTTTAAGTAGACTCCAAGCCCACCGTGGAGCTCAGCATGGGGCTTGAACTCACCACGCTCAGATCAAGACCTGAGCCAAGATGAAGAGGCAGGATGCCCAACCGACTGAGTCACCCAGGTGCCCCAGAACCCATGGTGTTTAAGGAAATAGGAAAAATGTCTTTTTCAGAGCTAGTAGCACAGACTGTCCACCTTAACTGACAAATATGTGAAGACTGAATCTTAAAACCCGGTATTGCACTTTGAGTGAGGCAGTCAACAGATGACTTCTTATTGGCAAAGAGATGGTAAAATCTGGAAGGAAAAAAGCAAAGTACAAACAGGTGCCTCACAAGGTAACCTAGTACTGTGAATTTTAAAGATATACTACATTGCTAAGGGAGGCCTAAGTCTGTGGCTCCCTGGAAGGAACGTCATTCCAGAAACTTAGGAAAGGTGCTGTTTGGCAAACAGATTCTTGGTAATTAGGGAGCCTGAAACACAAGACTGAATTGTTGCACATGGAAGTCAAGGCAGCATTGTTATTTCTCTCCACTCCTTGCTTTTCATAGCAGGATCAAGACCTGGCTTGAGAAACCGTTATAAATTTCCAGACCTAGAAGTCAGTAGTGCTTCATACGTACTTAGCGATGTTACAGTTTACTCATCACATTCACAACAAGCAGAGCTGACTCCTGCAAATACTATTTACTTATGGGGTGTAGAATGTAAAGGTGATTTTGAGCAGAGGCTCTGGGCCCAGACCACTAGCTTTAAATCCTGGCTCTGCCACTTCCTGGCTCTGGGATGTTGGCCCTCTTTTGGACATCTGGAAAATAGGAATAATAATGGCGACTCTGTCTTCGTCCATTAGAACTGCTGGAAGAGAATACTGTAGACTGGGTGGCTTATAAACAAGTTTATTTCTCGCAGTTCCGAAGGCTGGGAAGTCCAAGATCAAGGTGTTGGTGGATTCAGTGTCTGGTGAAAGCCAACTTCCTGGTCCACAGATGGCCCTCTTCTCTCTCTGTCCGTGTAGTGGGAGGGTCACGGAGCTCTCTGTGGTCTCTTTTATAAGGGTACTAATCCTGTTCATGAGGGCTGCACCTTTATGGCCCAGTCATCTCTCAAGGGCAATACTATCACTAATACTATCACTGTGAGGGTTAGGATTTTAACATAGGAACTTGGAGGGACACGAACATTCAATCCATAGCAACTTTCTTGTGGGTCATTGTGAGGCTTAGATTGGTGCCTCGCATGGAGTAAGGGCTCAAATGTTAGCTTTTATTATTTACCAGCGGGAATCAAGTTTCAAAAAATGAGTTATGCAGAACAATAATTTATACTACTATGCCCAAACTCAAGTATTCTGGGCCATTGCTGCCTCTAAAAGAAATCGTGTGGTGGAATATTAAGGAATTCTAAGTGCCATGCCCTCTTCAGTCTTTATACTCACCTAGAACAGTTACTCAGATTTGGTTTTATTTAATTTTTAAAAGCCTACAATAATTCTCCCAAATGCTCATTTTTTTCTCTCCCAGTTTCTCCACATGTCTTCAAGGTAACTGGCTATATTAAGTGATAATTAAGTGGGGGCGGTAAGGAGTTTGGGTATTTTTGATGTGTCC
Source organism: Ailurus styani (assembly GCA_002007465.1). NCBI lineage: Eukaryota > Metazoa > Chordata > Mammalia > Carnivora > Ailuridae > Ailurus > Ailurus styani. Next base: position 302,562 of record LNAC01000489.1, read on the forward strand.
TAGAAAGACTCATTTAAGGCAGGTTATATACTAAATATCTAACCTTAACTGAAGATTCTATGGAATGTAAATCATCAAAAAGATAGTGTATCTGGTAAGTTGGGTACGAAAGACCCAGTAACATACAAAAGACTTAGCAAGTAAGTCAGTGTAACAGTAAGAATGGTGACTAGTTTATGTTTCAACTTGGCACTGACATATAAAGAAATAAGCAACCTTGGGCGCCTGGGTGGCTCAGTGGGTTAAAGCCCCTGCTTTCGGCTCAGGTCATGATCTCAGGGTCCTGGGATCGAGGCCCGCATCGGGCTCCCGGCTCACCAGGGAGCCTGCTTCCCCCTCTCTCTGTCTGCCTGCCTCTCTGCCTCCTTGTGATCTCTCTCCCTCTGTGAAATAAATAAATAAAATCTTTTAATAAAAAAAAAAAAAAGAAATAAGCAACCAAAGAAGTGGGATGACCAGCTTGCTCTTTCATGGAACAAATTCATTTAACCTGGCTGAAATCCACAGGTCATCAAAATTTGGAAGACTAATGTTGACATCCTCATGGAGGAATCAGAATGCTACATTAATGTTACTAGGAAAAAAGCAATGGAGAAATTGGAAAGTAACATTATTGCAGGTTTCTCTTATGCACCAAAGAGCTCCTTTAAAAGCATCACTCCTTTAAAACAACACTGCCCGTGAAGGGCTAATAAAATCATCAGAAGTTAGAAAGGTACTTGGCAACATTTATCAGGTGACCTATACCTCTCCCTTAATTATCTGCTACCCCCAACTACTTGGCTCCTGGCCTTGAAGTTTACAATTCTTTTAGAAATAGCACCTCAGGGTAGACTCATTTAAAAACAAACAAACCACTCTTCCAGTACCTTCTCACATGTTTGCTTCTTCAGGCTTCAACTTTATTAGATATTGTTAAATTGCTTTCCAAAGTGGAAATTCACACAAAGTACCAATTTACACACTTACGATCAGGACACCAGAGTTGAGGTTGCTCCATTGCCAATACCTAGTATTGTTAGAATTAAATTTTTTTGCCGGTCTGGAGGTGTGAATGGTAATGGTTTAGGTTTTTATTTACCTGCTTACTAATGAGGTCGGGCACATTTTTATAAGTTAATTGGCTAGCTAATGTTCTTCTTTGGAAAAATGCCTGTCTTCTGTCCATTTGGCTGTTAGGCTTTTATTTTCTCATTGATCTGTTATGTTTATATCTTCAGGAAAATAATCCTGTGTTGCTTTTATGGGTTACAAGTATCTATCCCAGTCTGCCCTTGTGAAGTCTTTCTAAGCTGCACTTTGTCTTTAATTACATTTTGTAATCATCCGGAGACCAGCTTTGGCCACTCTTTATCTTTTCATTTATTCATGGTATTTTTTTGATGCACAAGAGTTTTTTTATTGTAGTTATAGTTGTCGGTCTGTTTCCTTTACGGTTTGTGTTTAATGGTCTTGTTTGAGAAACTTTTCCCTAGCCTGATCTTATGTATGTATGTGTGTGTGTGTGTGTGTGTGTGTGTGTGTGTGTGTGTGTGTGTGTATGTGTATGTGTGTTTCTTTCCCCCTCCTTCAGTGTTTTAAACTTTTGCTTTTCATACTTAATTTTCATTTATCTGGCATCCCCCCCCTTTTTTTTGGTAGGATGTGAGGAAGGGTCTTTTGGGGATCTTTTGTTTTGTTTATGGTATGCTAGGAGTTGTGAGTGTGTTTTGTTCCATTGTGATCACTACTTGTCCCGATAGCCTTGATTAAATTGTCCATTCATCCTCCAATGATTTGAAATGCCTTTGTTGTCCTACATTAAGTTATTCATTTATTCGTGGGCCTGTTGCTGAGTCTAACAGCTTTTTTTGGGCTTTGAGAAAGTGATATTTGATGGGACTGTGCCAAAAGTGTACTTTAAAAAAGATATACAGATGGCTACAGAATGCCAATGAATTGTATTTTATTCTAGAATATTAAAAAAAAGGAAAAGATAACACTCTAGATGAAATTCTTCTTTCCGATGGCCCACTATATAGTTTTTTATAGATTTATTTATTTTAGTGAGAAAGAGTGCACGTGCAAGTCACGGGAGGGGCAGAGGGAGAGAATCCCAAGCTGACTCCCTGCCGAGCGCAGAGCTCACGGAACTCGATCTCACAACCCGTGAGATCATGACCCGAGCTGAAACTTAAGAGTCAAACGCTTAACTGACTGAGGCGCCCAGGGGCCCCTATATATTTAAACATTAAATTTAAACATTTAAATTAACAGCTAAGTTGTGTGGGATCAGCTATTGTAGGCCAAACAACCACATTACACCACATTACTGGAGATGCTGTGCATAAAGTATGTTATCAAATGTAGTTATATCTAAGTTTATTACATTTGTGGACAGAACAGTTCAGCATGTGAAATCGACCAAGAAAAAGAACTGTATCTTGGGTACAATTCAAAGGCTAGTAAATGTGTTCAGCCAGGCTCCGTGCACCACCTTAAAAAAGAAACATTACTTCGTTTTTGGATGACCACAAAATTGTGCTTAGGTAAGCAATGAAATCCATGTAGTTATCTGTCTGTCTTCATACTTTATAGCTTCTCTCTTCCCAGGAGTGGTCAAAGGCAACTCACAGGGTGAAAATACATTTAAAAGAGGAGAGGAGAGCAGAAAGCCGTCAGCTACCGTGTGTATTACTCAACTATTCCAACCCCTTGCAGAATGATTCCCTTCTAAGCTTTTCCAGGATCTGATGTCTTTTTAATTTTGCCTCTAAAAAACAACCTTGTATTAAGTGCAGTGTTGTATAATTACTCAAAGCATAGTCAAGCCCAGTCCCCTGATGATTATAAAATGTAATTAAAATGAAGTGTACCTTAGAAAAGATTTCGCAAGGGCATGCCTTGTCAGTCTTGTCTTTGCCACCAAGTTCTGGGAGTTTTCTCTCTGTCGGTCTCTATCCAGTGGAATTTGAATGGAATCATCCAGGATCTTACATCTAGACGTTCTAAGTCTCCGATTCTAAACCTTGTGGGGGTAGCACACTGGGTTAATTTGCTTCCACAGGGCTCTGAGTCAGACATTTATTTATGCTGGGATAACTCAGTCCTACGTAGTTCACAAGGGGAAAAAGATAATCATTTGTGTATTCAGTAACACCGTGTCAGATCCTGGTGGGGAGACTGAACATGCCAAGATGACCAAGGCCCTCAGAAACATCCCTCAATCTACTTGGGGAGACTAACTCGTAGACATAAAATAGCAGGCTGGTGCCTCATGATCCTGCATGGTGTGCCCCGTGGACATTTGAAACAGTGCAGGTAACAATCTAAAATACCCAAAAATGGACAGAGGAAGGAGGGAGGGACTGTTTTTCAGTCCTCGAACGGAAACGCTGATGGTTGGGTGCAAGATACAGTGAAGGGATAGCTATGTATTTTCCAGGTTTCTTTCTTCTTTTTTTATTCGTCATCATTTCAGATAGAAATGTTTAAGGGAAACCAGGGAAGGGCTGCCAGGAACATAGCAATTTGGTTTTCCAAGATCATTATATTTAGTACTTTAATGTCTAGCTTTTGAGGTGGGGGCGAAGGGTGTTGAATTTAAGAAAAAGTAAACAGTTGTTCTTAATTATACCATACTATGGGACTTGCTAGGCTAACTTCAAACAAAAATAATCCAGCCTTTTCCCCATTACAGAAACATCAGTAATTAAACAGAATCGATTGTCTGAGTGGTTATGATTGGGAGTTACTACAGTTAAATAATGCTAAGCCTTTAAGATGACCAGTAAACCGCAAATGGAATTCGTGGCTAATAATGCCAGTGAGGCAGTCTGTTGCCTAATGTAGTATTTATCACCTCCTTAGGAAGACAAATGATCTTTCCTATTTGGGTAATGTATTACATTTTTTGAATATTCATATATCACCTGTTGAATTTTGTATAATACTAACACAATGAAGTGTTCCTGGGATTGGACAGGTTGAAAAACATTGTCTCCTTCGACAAACGAACTTGCATAAATGACTTCCATTTAAGAATGCCAAACTGAGGTCTTTTCCTTTCCGCTTAAGCTGTCAAGGCCCTCAGTTGTAGTTGGTAGCTCATCTCCAACACCTCTATTTCTCTTAAAAAAAAAATTCTTGTAGTTTAAATCCATTTGGGTCGGCTGTATGTGAAAGGATGTAAATGGTCACCTGTGTGATAAGGGCTACAGTTTTGTCCTTAGAACTGAGCAAGAGGAGCCCTGCCCTGGGTCCTGGTTTCAAGAGACCTTTCACTCAGGCTCTCTGACCAGTCGTGCCTCCCACCCCTGGGTGGGTGGTTGGCAGTGCTGAGGGGATGTGTGCCCACGTCTCCTTCTAGAACATAGTTTGTATTCCCAAGACTTGAAATTTCCTGCCCAGACTGCTCAGAGCACTTCCAGGGTCTATGGGGGGATCTCTTTCTCTGTTTATTGTCCCCTCATCCTGATGGAAGACTCTACCCGGGCTCTGGTGGGTGGTTGAGGTGCTGCTGCTGGTGGGGGTGTGGGTAGAGAGAAGGGGGCAGCGGAGGGCTCTGGCGTGCCAACATGTTTTGGCATGGAACTTCACAGACTCTGAGCATTCTGAATGGGAACCTGGCCTGTCAGGTGGATAAGTGAGACATCTACAAGTTAGGAGGATAGAAGGTAGTTAACAGCTAGTAGCCTGATTTATAGTTTTAAGTGGTACATGGATGGACCTGCGTTTGTACTCTGATCTCAGATCCTGCAGTGTAGGTCTGATCCTGGGGAACTGTGTAAAAAAAAGTCCAAAAATATGGACAATGAGTTCTCACTGAGGTATGTTTGGAAGAATAATGACAAATATATTCTGTCAAACAAGCTCTTTTTATTATTTATTTATTTAATTTAAAAAAAGATTTTATTTATTTGTCAGAGAGAGCACACAAGCAGTCAGAGAGGCAGGCAGAGAGAGAGGAGGAAGCAGGCTCCCTGCAGAGCAAGGAGCCCGATATGGGACTCGATCCCAGGACCCTGGAATCATAACCTAAGCCAAAGGCAGCTGCTTAACCAACTGAGCCACCCAGGCATCCCTTATTATTTATTTTTTTAAAAAAAGATTATTTTAGGCAGAGAGAGAGAGTGAGTGCATGCATCAGTAGGGAGGGGGGGCAGAGTGAGAGGGAGAGAGAATCCCAAGCAGACTCCCTGCTGAGTGCAGAGCCCAATGTGAGGCCCGATCTCATAACCCTGAGATCAGGACCTGAACCGCAATCTAGAATTGGACCCTTAACCGACTGAGCTATCCATGTGCCCCATACAAGCTCTCTTTGGAGTCAAAAAGTTTCAAAACTTTATGAAACTGAAAATAACCAGTTGAAGTTTGAAAATCTTATCTTCGTTCCCTTTCCCTGTTTGTAGAAGATGTCCTATGTGATGGCATCCATCCTTCCTTTTTCTTTTCCACTGATATTCTATTGGCAGAAAGTTCTACGGAACGAGAATAGGTGTTTATTTGATGAAAACCAGGTTCAGTGCACCCAGAGAGCCCTTGACATTAAAGAATCCAATGAGGAGTTGTTATGGCAGAGGAAACATGAACGAGAAACGATCTCCCTCTTGTCCTTGATGTCTAGTAACTTCAGAGAAGAGGTCCATTACTGCTACTCTCTCTATTCCTTTCTTTTCATCCCAAGTGCAAAAATCACATTCCGAACCTAGCCTTTGCTGCCTTCCTTCTGTCATCTCTTTGAGAATCCAGGTGCATTCATCCTGCAAAGTCAGGTATCTTCTCTGTAAGGTCCCAGGGGTGTGAAGATGTCCAGAGCATGAGGAAGCCCTCACGTGGCTCAAAGACAGGAGGAAGCAGACAGGTGTATGTTCACACTTGGGTATTCTTACCGCCAATAGGAACACAACAAGCTAGGACTAGAGGATGACCAGGGTCTGTGGTGAAGAGCAAGAGAAGGGACCAGAGAAGAGGGCACATTGTGGTTGTAAGTTGCATTTCCTTCCTGACTAATGAAGGTGAGCCTCTTTTCCAGTGTTTTTTCATCACTTGGATAACTTCTTTTTAAAGTGTCTCTTCAAATCTTTGGTCCATTTCTTCTATTGGGTGAGCTGTCTTTTTTTTTTTTTTAATATTTTTATTTATTTGACAGAGAGACACAGCGAGAGAGGGAACACAAGCTGGGGGAGTGGGAGAGGGAGAAGCAGACTTCCCGCTGAGCAGGGAGCCAGATGTGGGGCTCAGTCCCAGAACCTTGGGATCATGACCTGAGCCGAAAGCAGACATTTATCGACTGAGCCACCCAGGCGCCCCTGAGTTGTCTTTTCTTGTTGCTTTGTACACATTCTGTGTATAGTCCAGATATGCAGGACACGCACCCCTTGACATACCTTCCAGGGGAAGAGAAGACCATCACAAAGCCTTTGGCGGAGTTCATCTGTGTGTCTTGTGCCGGGGAAGAGTAGGAGTTGGTGTGACTTTAAGATCATGGATGATGAAGGGAGCCAGGCTGATGTTCGGCTGGTAAGCAACTGTATGGCTGTGCTGATTCTTAAAGTACTGAAATAATTCTGTGCTTCTTGGAAAGTAGGTCCCGCCCTGAGCCCTCGATGCCTTCCCTTTCTTCCCTTCCTCTCCTCTGTTCTCCCCTCTGCTCCCCTTCCTGCCCCTTTTCTGTTCCCTTCTTTCTCCCTCTTTCCTCCCTCCTCCAGTAGACCTTCACTGAATACTTCCCATAGGCATAGACAGCCCTGAATAAGAATTAAAAACAAAGACAAACAAACACTAGCAGCCATCTACAGGGAAATCTTTGCATGACAAAACATATGAAATGTTAAGAAGCACACTAATAATGATGCCTAACATTTCTTCACACACCATTTTTAGCACTTCGTCTTATAATAACTCTGTAAGATGAAGATTATTGTTGTTCCCATTTGTTCAATGACAAAACTGAGACCCTGAGAGATGGGGCAAGTTTCTCAAGGTCACATGGAAGTAAGTGGCAGTGACTGCTAGGAAGCCAGCCCAGGAAGTTCAGGGAAGGGGGCTGGAGCTGTCAGTGTTCAGCCGGGAAAGCAGAAACCGCTCTACTTACCTTAAAGACTGTGTATTTAATGTAGAGAATTGGTTCTAAAGGTATGGGAACCAAATGGCAGAAGGAGTCAACAGGGAATGATGGTGCTCAGAGTTCTGTAACTTCTGGAAGCTGTTACTGCTACCAAAGGAGGAAAGGTGTTGACCCCGAGTCTGCAGAAACACTCCCCCCACCCCGCCGCGGCCGCTGCTGACTGGGCCTCCCGAGGCCACAGTCCCACAGAAGCTTCTGGAGTCTGTGTGCACCAGCAGCCATATGCCTCTGCTGCTGTCACCTCTGCCCCCGCTCTTGTAGGAGTCCACCATCGCCTGCTGGAGCCACGGGTAGAACCAGAAGCAGCAAACAAAAAACCAAAGCAGACTTGTATGTGCCTCCTGCCCGTGAAGGCCTCCCACTGACAGAATCCAGAAGTCTGCTGGTGAGGGAGCCTGGAAAATGTAGTTTGTGGGCTTGACACCAAACCTGCCAGAAGGTCAGAGTGAGGCTGAGACCTAAAGCGTATCCTGCATGCTCAGTATTGCAGCAGGGAAGAAACAACCTTATATGGTTGAATCTAAGATACAATTGATTGTAAGATGTACCACAATGAACATACCATTTAGAAAGACAAATACTGTCAAATTAAGAGATACCCCCTACTTCTAGAGATGTTAAAGCTTGAAAAAAAAAAGTTCCTCTTAAAACCGATGCAATATGGTAAAAGCCCACCCAGATCATTGTCGCACAATCTAAGTGATGCGACAGGTCACCCCATGACCTTGATGAGAAGACGGCTTTAGTATGCTTTCTAAAGCGGTCTGAACTGTGTCTCAAAAGATGAATCTGAGTTTCTAAGGACATGGTTTTCCACGTGAAAGAATGTTTTTTTTCTGAGAGCCAAAAAGCTGGGTGCAGTGCAGTGTGTCCGGGAACCTTCAGAGGGTTTAGAATGACGGGTGCATAGTGCTTCAATTGAAGAGCCAGCCAGAACGAGCCTGGAGGAGCGCAGGGCTTCAGTCACGCAGGACATCCATGGGAAGCGTTTGGACATTTTCCCCAAAAGCTGACAGCGGCTCTTGAAGGGTCGTGAGCACCATCATAAGTCCATTTGAAGTTTGACTCAGGATTACAATTCAGTTGGCTCCCCCGGCAGCTGTTGTTAACTATCCAAATACCTCCTTCCTTTCAGGGGCTGGCTGCTGCTCCAGGCCCATCCCCTCTCCTGGGACCCTCCAGATCCAGCAGCTAAGAAGTCGTGCCTATGTGGAGCTTTTGGCCAAGCTACTCCATGGTACTGCTGCCTCGACGTCCACGTCGTTTGGCCAGGCCACCTGTGGGGACCTGACACTGACGCTCGGCCTCATGCAGGTACGAACCCTGGGTAAGAGTCACAGGCAAATGGAAGCTCCTGACAGGATTTCCCCAGCAGCCCTCATGATCAAAGAACAGTCTCCCTTGCCTCCCAGGGTGCCCCTCAGATAGGAGCTCCACGGAGCTTACCACAACTCTGCTGTTTGGGGTTTGAAGTGACCAATTTGGCCTTAGCCTGGGAACCCCAAAGCACTCCACCCCGGGGACACTGTGAAGGCCGGTGCCCAGGTCCTGCCTCTTGCTCTGTGTGCTCTGCCTTGACATCCCCACGTTAACCATCAAGGCACGCTGTGCACCTCCTCCAGGACCTGCAAGGAGGAGCTTCTTTGTTTCAATTTCTCCTGTAGTCTTTGGTTGAGCCACACACCCCACGCTCCACGTCACAAATGTCATTTTAACCAAGTCATAGCAGCCTGGCGCTTTAATTACTGAAATATCGTTAAATATTTTGACTGCCATCCCTGGGTTCTCTGTAGAAGTTCAAGGTTTAGTTTTGTTAGTTCTTCAGTTTGCCTTACTAAAGGAGATCTGATGGTTTCTCGAAGCCAGCGGCCCCCCAGATGTGCTCCTCACACCAGTGGTATTAGCATCACCCGGGAGTGTGTCAGAAATACACATCTCAGACCATCCAAGAGCTACTGAGTCCCACGTTTGAAGACTAGCGCCCAGTAATCTGTGTTTAAGCTAGCCTTCCAGGAGATTCTGGTGCCTGACCACACCAACTTGAAAATCACTTCTCTAAGCCTCTTGCCTTCATTAAACATCCGAGTAAGCCAACCTTGAGCAGTTGGCTCTAATCATCACAGGCATACAAACTTCTGTATGTTAGTCATCTAACCAAGGGGTCAGGGTGGATCTGATCAGCTTGAGGCTATAGCACGTAAGCACTAGTTGGGTGAATAGTTACTACATTTTAATAGAATGGCGTGTGGTGGAATGCTTTGGGAAAGGTCTGAAGGGTTTGGGAGCTGGGTTACTCCTGTTTTTAATCTTCTGTCTTTTATGACTCTTTGACATCTTTGAGCCTTGTGGACCCAGCGAGGGCAGGGTTAGCCAATTCCTAGAGATAGTAAATGACTTGGCTTATTGCACGCCTTTAAAATGCAACCCAACCAATCCCGTGTCCATATCCTCACCGGCCTCCTTTTCTCAGGCTCCTGCAGTCCAGGATACTATCCACCTAGAACCCACATCACCCCAAGGGCCAGGTGATGTGGCCGGACACTAGAGCGCCCTCCTGTAGACCAGCACCTGCTGAAATTCTTCAAACTCTCCCTTCCTTAGCCTGTCTCAGCTGCTTAGGTTGCCTGCCCATTTCTTTTCTTGAAAACCATAGTAAAAGGCTTTTGTGTGTACTTTTCCCTTGTTCTTCTTCCCTTTTTCTTTTTTCTTCCCCTTGCCCCTTCTGTGGCCTGACCAACCCCGGTGCTTCCCCATGTGGCCCAGTGTGACATGGTGTGCCCCTTCCTCTTGAAAATTGTAATAAGCTCTTCTTTTTTTTTTTTTAAAGATTTTATTTTTATTTATTTGACACAGAGAGATTACAAGTAGGCAGAGAGACAGGGAGAGGAGGAAGCAGGCTCCCTGCTGAGCAGAGAGCCCGATGCGGCCTCCATCCCAGGACGCTGAGATCATGACCTGAGCCGACGAAAGCAGAGGCTTTAACCCACTGAGCCACCCAGGCGCCCAGAAACTCTTCTTTCAGAGCCCTTCTCTGGGTCTGTCATCTGCCTCTACCTGTTTAAAGCAAATCTTGGGCCCATTTCAAAACAAGAGCTTGACGGATTTGAGTTCCATCTGCAAAACAGAAGATTCCTCTACCGTCGGACTGATGATGAAATAGTAGCTGTATGGCCAAGGATGTGAGAAAGTCAAGAAATAAAATCCCCCTTCAGGCTCAGAAGTGAACAAACAGCACAATACATGGTTGAAAGGCCTTTCAAAGGTAGATATCTTTCCTCACATTCCATGAGGAGCAGCAGTACTTCAGGAGATATTCCTGTTGCCCAACCAAAAAAAGGTTTTCCCCGCATTTAATGATGGCTGCTGTTCGTGTGAAGGAAATGAAACCTGATAATTAGTCTTTTCGACAAGAGAATTAGAGGAGGCATAGTTTATCGCTTTCCCTGGGTCTCAAGTATCATTTTGACATGCTGTACCTACCTTCACTAATTACCTGAGGTAGATAAGCAAATTTATCAAGTAACAAGGCAGAGAGAAAAGAGGTTGGAATTTGAAACCTCTCAGGCCTTAAGACAAATACCTGCTGTGTGACCTTGGGCAAATCACTGAATAGCTCCAAAGTTCAGTTTCCTCATCTGTAAAAGGAGACAGAACATCCAGCTAAGAAAGATGTTGAAAAAGATCAGATATAATGTAAGTAATGAGTCTCATTAGTGGGAGGCCTGGGACTTGAACCCTCCCTAGTCTGAAGGGCCTGCCAGCAAGTAAGCCTGGGTTCTGAGCCTGCGCCGTTTGGCCCTTCTTTCCCTTCCCTCCCATCCTTCCAGGGGATGGATGAATACATTTTTCAGGTTTTGAATCATTTCCTTCTCTCTCACTGAAATTGCAGCTCACATGGGATTTTACTGCCTGAAACAGAAGGCCCCGCACCTGCGAGTAATGACCAGATGCACTCGTGTAGCATAAAGACACTGCTTCGCTTGTCATCCTGGCCACTGAGGTTGGGCCAAGGTTGCAGGATTCCATTACCCTGGATAAACAATCTTACCTGGGAGTCCTACAGGGAGGGATGGCAATGTCCAGGTGAGCCCCAGGTTGGCTGGAGTTTGGCCTATCCCCTCAGGCTGTGTATTTTAGCAGGTCTCCCTGGAAGTCTTCCCGATGAATCTGTCATTCAGGGATTTTTATTTCTCTGGACACGTGTTAGCCTTTAGTGCTCTGTAACTAGGTTGCCGAGGGCTTTGCCTATGGTGATGACTGGCCCAGTTTACCGGTCTGGAACCCCGGGCATAGCTTCTTCGTCTGCCCTCACAGGGCCTTGCACGGGGCCAGCTGCCTGAGATGCTTAAGAAGTTTCTTTGTATTCCATTGACTGATTCTACTTAAAGCTCAAGACAGTCCTGGAGGTTCAGAACGGAAACAATCGAGTGGGCAGAGAAAGATGATTAAGCAGACTTACCTGCATGGTGACTTTTCCGTTAACCGATTTTCATGGCTTGTAAGAAATTGTAACATTTTTCACATCCCCCCCCCTTTTTTTTATCTCAGAATGACACTTCACCCCAAAACACACTAAATAATATGCCATAGTTTTAATATGATAGTTTCAGACAAAGGCACATTGACCAATTTTCCTGACACAATAGCTGGTGTTCAGCAAACATCAAATGGAACGATTTTGAGAAGGTGGTCAAGTTCAGGTGAACATTTTACTTTGTGTTAGTGTGCCATGTAGGGGAGGATAAGAGGCAGCATCTTCTACTACCCTTTAGTCCAGGGTTTCTGTGAAGGGCCAGACGGTAAATAAGCTCCACGGGCCATATCTGCGTAGCGGAACAACTCAACTCTGACCTTGTAGCGTGAAAGCAATCATAGACACCCCCGTAGAATGGGGGTGACTTTGTTCCAATAACATCTATTTAAAAAAAAAAAGGTGGTGTCCCAGATTTGGCCCATGTGCCCGAGTTTGCAGACCTTGGCTTTTGTCTCTTGCAAGCACTCATTATTTTTCTATACTTTGAACTTCTTTATTTTGCTCTACGTTTTTTTCTGTGCTACAACCTTTTTTCTTCTTCTTTCTTTTTTTAAAGATTTCATTTTTTAAGTAATCTCTGTACCCAGCATGGGGCTTGAACCCACAACCCCGAAATGAAGAGTCACACGCTTCACCGACTGGGACACCTAGGTGACCCTTCAGTGCTACAAGTTTATTTCTAAATGCAGTTTGAGTGCAGGATAATCAACATTTCCCAAAAGGTTGAAAACTTAATGCAGAAGATGGCACAGAATGAAGACTGCACCTTTCAAGAACAATGCACCGGCCCCCTTTCTCCTGCCAATCCCCACCTGCTCTCAAGTCTTCTTTCCTCCTTTGGTGAGGAAAATAAAACTTCATTACTTGCATTACATGAACAAACTGCATTTATTTTCAAAACCTCGAAAGTTATCACTTTTATAGACTTGTTTTCATTGTTCAATTAATATATTTTTCTCTCTGCATTTGCATATCTTCGTTTGGGATGGAATGTGTTGTAATTTTCCTATTACGATTAATGGAAGTCTTTTTTTGGTTTACTGGCTTTTTACTTTGCAGCTGAGTGTTCTGGAACAAATTCGCATCGTTAAGTGAGGAATAGCTGGGTAAGTCCCAGTCGCCAACCCACAGCCGCCATTGCCTGTCAGTTTGGCTCCAGAAAGTGCGGGGAGAATTGGAGAAAAAGGGGAATCGGAAAGAGGTGGTGTCATGCTTGTGTGGGTGGCCTGTCCCTCGTGCACAGGAAGCTCTGTCAAGCCGCAGACCAGCAATCCCCTCAGCGACTTTCCCTTCCCTGTGTTCGCTGTACTGGTTGAGGCTGGTCCTTGGGCCTCAGTGTTCTCATGTGCAAACCAGAGGTAAAAAGACCTTTGCTCTCAAGTGTATACGTTTATCATGGGAAATGAACGTGCTATCCCTCTGTGACATATCATCATTCGAGCATTTAGTGAAGGAATGAGGAGGCCGAAACCCGCCCCCTGCACTAGACGCTAACATCTGAGTGTCCTGAAGCTGCTTTTTAAGACTGAGTACCTGGGACCTGACTCACCTGGTTTTCATTGTTCTTATTTCTCCCTTCACTGTTGTGGGCCGTGAACTGTAGATGCTGGGGCTGTAGCATTGAACTTGATGGAAGTGACTCCTGACTTCACAGAGCTCACAGTCTAAGAAGTACTATGGATTCGAGTCTAAAAACTCTTGGGAGAATCCCATCCTAGGAGCCAAAGGCCTGCTAAGATGTGTTATGGAACAACAACAACAAAATTAACATCAACAGGTAATGAGCACATAAGATCTATAGCATACTATGGTGTCATAATTTGGACAAAGGCTTAAGCTCTTCTGCCTTTGGGGCAACATGAAATGAGCAGAAAGTGAGGTGGGATGTGTTTTGGAATAAGTCTAAAACCTTGAAAGAATCCCATGCTAAGGGTATAAGGCCTGACCCAGACCAGCCACATAGGACCATGAACACGAGGCCATGTTATGCTGGGCTCAACAGCCTCTGCTGAGCTCCGGTGCAACCCACAAGGCCACAGGCACAAGTTTTGCATGAGAACTGTGCTCTACTGGTTTTCAGACGAATCCTCCACCCCCATTCCCACTGTCCTATGAGCGTCAGCAAAACAAAAACAGGTAAGTAGTAACTGTGTTGTGAATCGATGATATTTGTATCATTGGCTAATAAAACCCGGAGCAATGGACTCTCAGTTGCCTTTCCCCATGAAGAAAGCAGATTTTCATAATTTAAATTGTTAGCATAATTGAACAAATCAAAGACCCAGTCATTAACTCAGTCTTTCCAGTGAAACCAATTGCCTTTGATTTTTATCCTGGAGAATCCGCTGAAATAGGCATTTTACGTAAACACAAAACTGTACTAACCAAAAGCTGCCTTGGTGGGCCCGGAGGGCAAAATACACGGGGGCACATTCCATCAAAAGATGCAGGGGAAAAAAAAATCTTGTACCATTTCTTCTGTGGTTGCTAATAAGCTTAATTCGAATGCTTACCCGTCTTTTATCCAATTCCTAGCACCACAGAGAGGAAGTGCTTTTTCTTTCTCCTTAAACAAAGTTCCCGTCCAAACCATCAGGCTCTGTAGGTTGTCTTAATTGCTACTTTGCACTGCACTGGACTATGACTCTGATTTTTGGCCCATGCCGTCATACACAAAGTTCCTAAAATAAAATGCTCCAGGATATCCCAGGAACTCTTAGAGGGCTTTAAAAAGGGACTTGCACACGGAAACAATAGCTTTGATGGAGACAGTTCAGGCGAGCAGAATGATTAGTGCACAAGAATTAGGTGATTCACTGAGACCTTAAATCGGGGCCAGAGAATCCTTGCCACCTAACTTATCACGGTTTGGGGGAGTTTGATGAGAATCCAGTTTTGATAAAGACAATTGTTTTTTCCTCCCTAAGTGACTATACATTTAAATAGCTAAAACATCTGTTCAGCCACATAGTAAAACATGTACACTCAGAACGCCTGAGAGAAGAGCCTGCCAAATCATCGGTTGAGAGGGACTTTGCTGGGGGGGAGAGCACTGTTTGTTTTGTCTGGTCAGGGGGAAAAAGCCAAGGCAACCAATATTCGGGGTTTCTTTTATTTCATTTGCGGAGAAATATTTGAGAAAGGGTGGCGAAAGAAGGTTTTCTGACGGGACTTTTTAAGCTGTCTATTAGTAGAAGAGCAAGAGAACCTTGGATGTCAACGCCTAACAGACTCTTGAGACCAGCCACCAAACCACAAAAAGTGACTTTCTCTTCGCGTGGCCTCTACGTCCCTCCTGATGGAGGCAGAAATGGGGAGCAGCACGGAGACTGGAAAGACGGCCAATAGAGGCACTCGAATCGCCCTGGCCGTGTTCATTGGTGGCACCCTGGTGCTGGGCATGATCCTCTTTCTAGGTAAGTGGGGCGCTGGAGGCCAGGGAACGGGGTGAGTGCAGTTACATTTCCTTGTGCTTTATTCTGGCCGACCTTGTCAGGATGCAGGTGGAGGGCTGCTTGCATGTGTGAGTAGGTGGTGTAGCCTTAGCTTCTATTCAATATGCAAAAGGAAAAGGAGCCTTTTCTTTAGGAAGCTGAAGAAATATATACACGCAAGCACCAAATGTATAGCCCAGAATGCCAAGTGGGTCCAAAGTGGCTTCCAGTGGCTGGAGGATACGGTTCCACTGGGCAAATGTTTTTTTATGCTTTGCATTTTACATTTAGCAAAATGAGGGTTTATGAATTCGTAGTCAGATACTTTCATTTATTTTGTGAGGAAAGACTTTACGTTGTGATCAAAACCACACTGGATTTTTTTTTCCATTGAGTTTTGTTAATGTTTGCCTGAATGAATCATGAAATTTAACTTAAAAAATACAAAGCAGTCTTTAAACATGTACCTTAATGATATTCCTCAATGCCTTTCTGATCCAGTGACTCTGGTGGGATGAAATTTTAACTCTGCCTTTCCAGATTTAAAAATTAATATGAAGGAAAACAGAGGTTTTCCTTCCAACATTTGAAAGCTATTGTGATTCAATTATTTTAATGACTCTTGGTGAGAATGATGTACCCAGAGAGTATATGATGGAAAGCATATTCCTATGAATAAGAATGAAATGTCGTGGAAAGGGGAGACGGATGTTCTAAAATTACAGGCATTTTGGATCTTTGTATTTTCCTCATGCAGCCCATACTATTTCATGAGCTTGAAAGCTATATGGGAACAAGCCTCTATCCTTAGGAGATTTGAGGTGCAGTCTGAAATGCAACGAGCCTGGAAACATTCTTCGGCTCGTACAGGTTGCAGGAGGCCATGTTTATTTTGGCAACGGAAATCCAGTGATTCGACTTGAAAAGAGTTAGGGTTGTGTGGTTGAAAACTCTGCTAAAACCAGCAAACCATCTTTCCATGTTCTCTGTGGCTGCAGACTTCGGAAACTAGATAGGTTTATTGCTTTCTGCTACAGCTAAACCTCCTACTCCTGCAGCTGAATTTGTGGCTCTCAAAAACTTTTCTGAGATTTCTCGGCACTTGGGGTTTAGATATGTGTCCTCTCCTGAAATTCAACGGGTAGGAAAGTGATATGGGCATGCCCATATGGGAACTACATACGATGTGGGAAGTGAGTACAAAGTTAGACTATTTGTGTTTCGTCAACACTCCCAAACTTCAAAATCCAAATGATGATCGTTTATGTAAAAATACTTACTCTTCTCAGTGATGTTACTGCTGCTTGAAGCAGTAGAAATTCCACTGTTTAAGAACGACTATATTCTGAGGCTGTTACATATTAGTTGGAATATTTTTTTTAAAGATTTTATTTATTGACTTGAGAAAGAGACAGACAGAGCACCAGCAGGGGGAGAGGCAGAGGGAGAAGGAGAACGCAGACTCCCCGCTGAGCTGGGAGGTGGAAGCAGGGCTTGATCCCAGGACCTGGAGATCGTGACCAGAGCTGAACGCAGACACGTAACCATCCGAGCCCCCCAGGCGCCCCTAGTTGGAATATTCTCAGTGGCAGCAAATCTCTGTTCCTTGAGAGGAGATGATTCTTTGGAATCAGCTCTGAAGTTTTTAGAGCACAATAAAATTCATGAACCCAGGGAATGCTATGGGTTAGGAGTCCTGCCTAGATCAGAAAAAAATAATTTGCAGTGTGCCCAATTACCTGGCTCTTACTGCAAATTTCTAAGAGGAGCTCTAATGATGCTCGAGAATAAAAGTGGGGCCTCTCGACACCTGCACTAGTCGGTGTGGCCCGTGGACTGGCAGCATGTGCCCCACTTGGGAGCCTGAGCTTCCCCCCAAGAACTACTGATTCAGAAGCGACATTTCCATAAGATCCCCAGGTGATTCATTTGCAAATTAAAGTCTGAGAAGCCTTGCTCTAGCTGACAACGTCCCCTTGGATGTCTATATTCAGGGATATTTGGTTTCAGATAAATGCACATTCTTCAGTAGGTTTTTGTCAAACATGCTCTGCATTATTTCAGACTTCCTTCCCCCGACCCTTCTTCACTGCCTAGTCCCCCAGGCTCTGCCACCCACCTCCACCGTGCACTTAGTGAAAAGTCCTTGTCTGAAAATCTCCAGGGACCTGCAAGACAATGATGCTCTTTGTGATAGTATTCTGGTTAAGTCCTCTTCTCTTCAAGGCGCTTCCTGGTTGATATTTTTATGTCTGCCCAAATTTAGGCACATGCCTGCAATTTCTAGCATTCCTCATTACTTCTTTGTATTTTAGGCTCTGGGCTAATCTCTTTCCTAAACCTTAGTTCTTTTACAGTAAGAATGACTGCCACAGGCCTTGGGGTGGTCTCAGAGAAGCTAGAAAAGTAGAATTTAAAATGACAGGTATAGCCATATGCCTATAAGTAGTTTATTTTAAGGTGTCCTTTCTTCTCCTTCCCTCTTTCCTCCCCACAGTCTATTTCTCAAATGTAATAGTTGGCAAACTTTTTCTGTACAGGGCCAGACTGTAAATATTTTCAGCTTTCTGGGCCATCCAGTCTCTGCTACTGCTTGTTACTCGACTCTCTTGTAGCAAGAAGGCAACCACAGACAAATATGTACACAAATAGGTGTGACTATATTCTGATATAATTTGATTTTTGAACACTGAAATTTGAATTTCAGATCATTTTTACGAAATACTATTCTTCTTGTGGTTTTTTCCAACCAATAAAAAATGTAAAAATCATTTTTAGCTCACAGGCTATACAGAAACTGGCAGAAGACTGCACTTGGCCCCTGGGCCATAATTTGCTGACCCCCCATTTTATTGTCATTCTCATGCTGTTGATCTGTGGATGACTCCACTGCATTCTGAGGTCATTTCTGCTGGTTAGAGAAAAATCTAAAATGAGAAACCAAACTGTTCCTTAAGTTCTTTTAAGGCACCTAGCCAGTAAAAAGTAACATTTTTATTTTTTATATTACAAATATTCTTGTCCCAATTTCATTCACCCACACCTTCACATTACATGGACTTGTTGATTCTTATTTATTTGCAGGATCTTAAGCCCCCCACCCCCATGGATATAATACTCTTCCTCAAGGGGTTAGGTCTGTCTGCATCCCAATTAATTTAAACCTCCTTTTTACTTATATTCAGATAAAGATATCTAGTTCTGCTTCCTTAGAGGGTTGGGTCAAGAATTCTTTTCCACGAAAGCAATAACTCCTTAAATTAACCATTTCATTAGCTTTTTATTTTATTTATTTATTTTTTTAAAGATTTTATTTATTTATTTCACAGAGGGCGAGAGATCACAAGGAGGCAGAGAGGCAGGCAGAGAGAGAGGGGGAAGCAGGCTCCCCGCTGAGCAGGGAGCCCGATGCGGGCCTCGATCCCAGGACCCTGAGATCATGACCTGAGCCGAAAGCAGAGGCTTTAACCCACTGAGCCACCCAGGCGCCCTCATTAGCTTTTTAAAAAAAATAAAATAAGGCTAGTACCAAGATGGTACTGTCCAGAATCATAACAGTATTACTTACAATAAAGTTTATTTTTCCACTATAAAAAATGATACTAGCTCATTAAAGAACATTTGGTAAACATATAGAGGTAAACTGAAGAGAGTATGTTCTCCATGGTTCCATTACACCGGTATGATGAAATACGCAGTACTAATGTTTATGCTGCACATTTATATTTTTATCTAAATTTTCTTTGCTCATTAAAGAAATCAAAACACACCTTTAAGCTAAGGTAATTCTTTTTTCCCCCCTTTTTAGAAAGATTTATTTATTCAGGGGTGCCTCAGGTCAGCGGTAGGGCTCAGTACTTGTCTTTCTCAAGAGCTGCCGGGGGATGCTGCTCCCGAGGCTTGGGCACCCCACTCTGAGAAGCACTGGTCTGATTGGATCCCCTCCTCTTATAGTCTAGAGAACCCAACTTCAGAGCAGCTGAGTCTCACCAAGTTTACTTAGCTTGTGGCCAGAGTCTGGTTCGGTGATACTGAGCCAACTGGAGTTTTGAACTCCGGGTCAATGCTGAGAAGGATGAACTGCTATCACATGTCTAGCGTATGTGCCTGACTGGGTTACCTGACGGTGGTCTGCTACAAGCCAGTCATTTCTTTATTTTGGTCTGTTTTTCCAGTGAGTCAAGGTTTCTTAAGTCTCCAAGCTAAACAGGAGTACTGCCTGAAGCCAGAATGCATCGAAGCTGGTAAGTCCATTTTCCATCCTGTGTTAAGTTATCATTATGGTACCTTGGGGAAAGGAAGAGAAAACAGGTGGTATTTTTAGTATTCTGTTTGCTTGAGGTTTACCAAGTACGAAATGCAATTTTGATGAAACTTTCAGTTTACCTTCAGGTCTCCGTGTGAAGTTGTGGAGCATTGGTTTCCTGTTTTTTTCTTCCTTGCAAAAAAACAGCTGTGTGGTATTCCAAGTCAATATAAGAAAATCTGGAAGGGGCTTGGAAGGCCAAATGGCTTTTCTTAAGACCCGAACAGAGAGACCATCAGCCTTCCTATGGTCTCACCTGGATACAGGTCCCTGTTTACCCTAAGCAGTCTCTCTGTATCATTTGGTCAGTGGGTCTGACCTGTCTGCCTCTGAGCAGGGATCCTCCATCAATCTGTGCTTCCACTGTCACCTGAAATCACTTTGGGTCCTTACAAGTCAGACTTGAGGTTAAAGGGCCATGCATCGGCGGGTACTCCACAGTGAATATGAATGTTTTAACTCGCGTCAGTTTTGGCACAGCCACTATATTCCCTCTATAGGGAAGAGGGAATAGGGCTCGGGCCTAGATTTGCAGGACCCAGATTCCAGCTCCCCCCCCACCCCTCTTCTTTAAGTGGGCACGAATATTAGTGTATTTTCCAAGGGGAGTGTCATAAAGATTAGTTAAGCACATGGCCCCTTCACTTTCCTCTTGGTCTTAGGAGATTAATGAATTAATTTGCCAAATATTTATTCCAAGTCAGGCACCGAGTTAGCAGTGAAGTTGAATGGCCAGGTAGGGGAAGAAAGACCATCAATAAACACAAGGTGATCAATGTGGAGGAAAAATATCGACTGGTGGTAATGTTATGCAGAAAATTAAAATATTCAAGTAGAATAATGTGATAGCAAGGACAGGATGGCTAGATTGGAAAGTCTGAGGAAATGATGTTGAAATGACCCTGAATGATGAGAAGGGACATGTTGTGTGTAGGTCAAGGAAAGGGCTTTCCAGGTACCAGGAAGAGCTGGGGCAAAGGTCCCAGAACAGAAGAACTTACTGGATAGGGGGCAGAGTGCAGGTGATGAATGTTAGTGGGGAACCCAGGTGTCGGCGAGTGTGGGTTTTTCCTAAGTGTGCTGAAAAGCCTCCGAAAGGTTTCAATAAAGACAGAAACATGATCTTATTAGCATTTAAAGGATCTCTCTGTGGAGATCTAGACTCAGGAGAGGCTTCTTGGGTGGGGAACAGACCACAGGGAGCAAGATGGAAGAAGGTTGTCAGGAAGGAAGTTATTTAGGTAAGCCAGATGAGACTCGATGCTTTCTTGAATTCCAGAGATGGAAAGGCAGAGTGTAGAGGGTTTAGGAGCCAGAGGGCTGCCAAAGGATTTGAAGTGGGTTGTGAGAAAAGGCAGAGAATCAAGGTGCTGCTTAGATTTTTGGCGGTGGCATTTGTTGAGACAGAAAAGACTCAGGTGAAAGGGCTTTTAAATTCAGAGGCCTTATACAAAGGTAATGGATTAGACAATATGTTATTTTTTTATCCCATTTTTAAGTGATCAGTATATATTTTTTAGCCAGACATTGTGCTAAGTGACTTACATATGCTATCTCATAAAATCTTCATAAGAACCCCATGATGTCAGTGCTATCACCAGGCCCAACTACAGATGAGGATATGGAGGCTTCTGGAAGCTAAATAATTTGCTCAGGATCACATCCTGAGTTAGCCCCTGGGCTTCAAGTTCACGTTTGTTTGCTCTCTGTCAGTGCTTTGGTCCGATAAGGCCGTGCCAGGTAACTCTTTGGCCTTTGTCCTGTCTTGCCTTTTTCATAACAATAGACCTACTAGTGTCTGGTGACTGGACGACAGTTTCACCTTCTCAGAGTCATCCCGGGAAGGGTGAGAACGATTTGGGAATTCCCGTACCCTTTCCTGTTTGCAGCTTGAGCAGCTGACCTAGGGTTTCTCAATGGAGAGGGATGACTTGAAGTGGAGTGGGACACTACGTGGAACTGTCACGTTTTAGACTTCATGTCACCTTGTGATTTTGCTGTGGTTGGGTCCTTGCAGATGTGTGAAAAAGATTTTTTTGAACTGAAAAAATTTCAGTTTAGGCAACTTTTTGTATGGTGAGCCACTTACTGTACGGGTTTTCTCTTTATTACAAATCATAACGCAGGAATAAAACTTACAGAATGCCATTTGATATGTCGTCTCCTGGCAGCTAGTCTGTTTTGCCTTGCTGTTCTGTTTTTAATTTTCACGTTGGTGAATGGCTTTCTAATATTGAAAAAAAATACTGATTTTTCTGTTTCTGTGACGAGAGGCTCACCAAGGATACGTGCTCTTCAGCGTAACATGAGCCTCATTGTGCTTAGGGGCCTTTAAAATAGCTGTTAGGTACACACTACATAAATGTGTCCCTGGGAAGGTCTCAAATGAGAAGCAGCACAAAGGCACGCGCGGGG
>LNAC01000489.1:324702-371254 GCA_002007465.1 Ailurus styani
TGCGTGCGTGGGGGGCGCGTGCGTGGTGGCGCTCGCGTGCGTGGTGGCGCTCGCGTGCGTGCGTGGGGGGCGCGTGCCTGGTCATGCAGGTGGAAGCTTGGAAGTTGGAAGTGTTTGAACGCCTCTGGACCATTTCTGAACAGGTGCCACCCCTTTCTGAATGCCTCCTTTCCATAGCTCTCTTTTACTCCTCTTGTCCATTTCCTCTTCTCCCATTACCTCTTTCAAAATAAAGGTGGAAAAAAATTACAAGGAAAGGGCATGCCAAATACAGGTAAGGGCAGACATACTGACTTGGGTTTGAAGCATGATCTGGCCACTTAAAAGCCACATGATCCTGGGTTAATTAAATAACCATCCAAAGCTTCTTGTTTATCATCTATAAAATGGGAATCTGTTTTAATTTAGTATATTAGGTGTGAGATTAGAAGGAAATAATAGTGCTGGTTGTAGTAGTAATCCAGGTCCACAGTGTGTGATTCTTAACCCCAGACCCAGAGAACATCGTAACTGTCAGTTGGCAACACTGGACCTGATTTCAGTTCTTGTGGTGGCAAAACTAGATCTTAACTTCTGTGAGACTGTTGTGGACTTTGTTTATCCCACCTAGGAAAATATGCATATATTTCCTGTGGAATTATTAATGTGCTTATTTCAGGAGTGCCACTCCAGACATTGCTGGAGGTAGTATATTTGTGGTCTATGCACTGTATTAGTTTTCTAGAACGTGAAAATATGTGAGCTCTGAAAAAAACTCGAGAGTTTCAGATGAGTGTTTGTAGAATTATAATAGCAAAAACTTGTAAGGTTGCCAGCTTTAGCTACATACATACATGGATGCTCAGTTAAACTCGAATTGCAGATAGACAACGAGGCTGCTATTTTTTGGTATATGTCCCCTGCAATATTTGATACATACTTATACTATAAAAGCTGTCATTGATATGAAATTCAAATTTCATTAGTCATTCTGTATTTTATCTGGCAACCATATTTGTCAGTGTGCCTGACACTGTTCTGAACACTTCCTGTGTATTGACTCATTTAATTCTCATGAAGACCCCATGGGTTGCGGTTATTACTCCTTTTTATAGATGAGGAAACTGAGAAGTTAAGTAACCTGCCCGAGGATACATAGCTTTGCATGGTGTTGTTGGCATTTAAACCCAGGTTGTCTGGCTCCAGATGATACTGAACTTTCTGAAAACAGCTTAGCATGGTTCCTGGCGCTGAGAAAATGCTCAGCATTACTATTAGCACCACCCTCTCCCTCGAGCCCTGATTAAACTTAAAAGCTCAGGCTAGTACATGGGGCGTGGTGCTTCTACCTCTATATAAACATCAGTAAGAGTCCACGTAATCACTGACCTTATGTGCAGTAACTTGAGAGAACTCATAGTTGGGCCTTTCACAGGTTTCTTTGATCCTCGTATTTCTTTATTAAAACAAGTCTCTCTGAGTTTTCTCCATGGAACTGAGCAGGGGGAAAGGAGTTGTGGTGTCTTGACATCTATGGTCCCTTGAAATTTGAAGTCTCAGTTCTCCTCCAGAAAGTGCAGCCCTGTGCCCAGCTGTGAATTGTGAATGATGAATTGGGAGGTTGAAACTAGAGTTTTCCTACTTAGCGGGCTGACTTCCAAATTCTGTGTGAGTGATATACTTCCCCACTCTATGTCAAGGCTGAGGTCAGAGCTGATCTTGCAGATTTTGTAGGTACCTGCAAGAACGCTGGCTACGTCTTAGGCTGGGGGCAGGGGGAGGTTTGGGAAGGCCGCCAAAAAATAATGTGCTTATGTGAATAAAAATGTGTGTGAGGGTTCGTCTGCGTGACTGTAAATATTGTGTGGCACTGAGACCTGTATAATCCTTGCACCTGGGGTGTCACATAGCAGATTAGTTCTGTGGCTGCACAGCCAGAATTATTATAAATACAAACTGAAATAAAGATTTGGTATGTCCTAGCTTACTTGCATAGTAATATTAATGATAAAATAGTAGCAGTAAGTAAAAATATAATTAGAGACCACTGAATTAATTCTCAAAGATGAAAATATTAAGCCAGTTTTAAATTTATCAAACTTCTAAAACCAGTTTTTTATTTTATTTTTTATTTTTAAAGAGAGAGAACACAAGCAGGGGGGCTGGGGAGAGGGAGAGAATCTTCACACTTAGTGTGGAGCCTGACTTGGGGCTCAATCTCACAACCCTGAGATCATGACCTGAGCCAAAATCGAGAGTTGGATGCTTAACTGACTGAGCCACACAGGTGCCCCTCTAAACCAGTTCTTTGCTTTGATTTTTTTGGTAGGGGGAAAGTGCTGAGGATTTTGAAGTCCTATAGAAACTGATGATATGTCTATATCATTCACTTTATCAAGGATAAAAAGCTGTTGAAAATTTTCATAGCAAGTCTAGGCTAGAAAAGTATCTAGCCTTAGTTTTAAATCTGGAGGACATATGTAACCAAACTGATAACCAGCGTATGTTAATATATGCCGATGATACTTTTTTTTGGCAATTCCTTCATATTTAGCTGACAACCCATTGGGTTTTCATTATTTCAAATAAATACGTCCTGGTATTAATTAAAGTATGAAAATTACCCAGAATGTCATCTTTCCAATGTCATTAAAATATTGGCTGCCCTTTTTTTTTAATTGGTACATATCTTTGTGTTAGAGAGGTAGCCAGCAGTTAGTTGTATGACAGTTGGAAGAGAGTTGGAGTTGAGTATTAGGAATTTTGGAACCTTCTCCCTTTTTTGTAAAGATTTTATGATTTGAGAGAGAGGGAGTGCACGCATGGTGAGATAGATCACGAGTAAGCACAAATGGGGAGAGAGGCAGAAGGACAAGCAGACTCTCTGCTGAGCCTAGAGCCTAATGCGGGGCTCGATCCCAGGACCCTGAGATCATGACCTGAGCCGAAGTCATACACTCAACCAACTGAGCCACCCACATGCCCCAAGAACTTTCTCACTTTTTAGTGAAAGATTTTTTTTTAAAGCTCATAAATATGTATTTAAGTATGCACAAACTTCCCTGTTGACTGTGTAGCATGTGTAATTGTGTGTGGGCTTACGAAGAGGAAAAAATGGTAAATCAGTGTGTTGTGTCTTTCTGTTAACTTACTCCCATACTCGGTTCTGCCCTGAGACCTGGGCAAGAGGGACTCCTGCCCTGGGGCCCTTGTTTAGAATGCCCCACTCTGCACTCCTCTGGCCATGTCCAGGGGCCAGGTCAGCAGCCACTTCTTTTTACAAGGCTAGAGTCCCTGCTAAATGGCCCTGAGCTTCCCTGCAGGGCCCGTGGGGGTTTCTTCCACGGTTCCTTCTTCTGAGAGCTACCCTGAACATCCATGGGCTCAGGAATTCATACCTGGCTTTCCAGGTCTTTATGGAGGTATATTGTACATATATCTTTTAAATGTTTCAGTTTGACTTACGGGCCTGTTTCACTCAGCTTATGCTGTGGAACAAACTACCTTAGAGGCTTGGAACCTTAGAGGCTTGAAACATGAGTGATTGAATATTTCTTCTGATTCTGTGGGTTCATCGGGGGTTCCTCTGCTGCTCTTACCTAGGCTCACTCATATAGCTGCATTCAGCTGGAGGGTCATCTGGCCTGGAAGGTCCGTGATATCTTTAGTCACACGTCTGGCACTTGGTGCTGACTGGGTTATTTTCCACGTGGTCTTGCCTCCTCCAGGAGGCTTCTTCAAAGGGCTGTCTCAGGGCTCCATTCAAAGGGAGTTTACATGGAAGGTACAAGGCCCTTTTAAGGCCTAGTTACAAAACTGAAGCAAAGTCGCTCTGCTGTATACCATTGGTCACAGTAAGTCACAAGGCCAACCCAGATTCAAGGCAGGGGAAAATAGATCCTATTGCTGGATGGGATGAGTTGCAGAGTGACCTTGGAGAAGGTTGAGAGGGATGGAAGGAAATATTGCGCACGTCCTTGCCGACAATTTACCGTAAACTCCATTTGTATTCCTATCCCATGCTGCGCAAATGTCCGGGACGTTCCTGCAAAAACCATTAACACCAATACCACCAAGCTTTTACCCACTCAATCTGAATACGGTAATTTCATATAGTGAAGTTGATACAGGGAGTCATTTGAGAGGAAAAGAGCCAGGGCTTGGGAACTGCTTGATAGGAAATAGTTGTTTAATTTGGAAGCGAACAGTACATAGTGTTCATTGCTTGTCATTAATCCTGTGATTTTCTTTTTAAATAGCTGCTGCCATCTTGAGTAAGGTAAATTTCTCTGTGGACCCTTGTGATAATTTCTTCCGGTTTGCTTGTGATGGCTGGATAAACAGCAATCCGATTCCTGAAGATATGCCAAGCTATGGGGTTTACCCTTGGCTGAGACATAACGTTGACCTCAAGTTGAAGGGTAAGTTTCTACTGGGATTTGGGTGATGCACTTTACAGAGAGCAGTACTTGACAAGAAAAACACAGTTTGGGATTTGAAGCATGCCTGCTTGCTTTTTAACTATATTAAATTCATTTCCAAGATTTTTTAAAATGGAAAATTGAAAGACAAATTGTGGGATTTCAGTCTCCCAGATGTCAAATACAAGCCTAGCAGAGGCTTCATTATGTTTGCATTAACTAATGGTAAATTCTGCTGAAGGGTAACTAGCATTTCCTTGAGATTGGGAGCAAAGGAATAGTTAATGTAAGTTATTTTATGTAATATACTTATTTGTTGTGTTCAGAGCAAACTTCATCACATGCTTACTTACATCCTGGATTTTCATGGCTACAAAATGTACTTAACACCTCATTGTCTTTTGAGAACTCAGGATGACCTTCTGTTTGTCATATTGTTCCTGTTAACTTCTGACTTGGCTCTAGGGGGACTTTCTTTTCTCCTACGGCCTCTGTGGTAATGACAGGCTCACACACACATGCTCACATATGCATATGGACACATATACATGTGTGCGTGCGTACACACACACTTCAAAACTTGGAAAAGTCTTTTACTAGAGGCACTTCTGTTCGCATTAGATCTGTTTTTTTTTTTTTAATGCTGAGCTATTGGAGGAAGGCATTTCAGGATAGAAGTCGGGAGATTGAAAGGCTGGATGAGGTAACTGTTTTGGGAAGGCAAAAATATGTATGTTTCGGGGCGTCTGAGTGGCTCAGTCAGTGAAGCATCTGCCTTCAGCTCAGATCATGATCCCAGGGTCCTGGGCTGGAGCCCCGCATTGGGAGGGGGGGGGTCCCCACTCAGCGGGGAGTCTGCTTCTCTGCCACTCCTTCTGCTACTCCCCCTGCTTGTGCTCTCTCACTCACGCTTGCTCTCAAATAAATAAATAAAATCTTTTTAAAAATGTGATTTTTTTCCTGATAACTGAGTTATGCCACACAACCCCTAGAATTTTTTAATTTATTTTTTATTTAATTAATTTATTTTTACTTTTGGGTTGTGAACAATAAAACAAGTTTATCATCCTAAAATTCTGGAGGTTGGAAGTCTAAATGGGTTGGCAGGGCTTCTGGAGGCTTGAGAGGAGAATACACACCTGTGCCTTTTCTGGCTGGTGCAAGCCACCTTCATTCCTTGGCTTGTGGCCCCTGCTGCATCTTCACAGCCAGCACCATCGCATCTTGGGATCTCTCTCCAAGCTGACCTCTGACTTCCCTCCTCACATCTCCTTCTCTTTCTCTGATGAAAAGGCTCTTTTACTTAGAGAGGTAGGCCTCTGCTTAGTGACCTCATCACTCTAACTCAAGATCCTTAACTGAATCCCACCTGCAGGGTGCCTTTGCCATATAGGGTAGAACAGTCACAGTTCTGGGCACGGGGATGAGGACATCCTTGAGCAGGGAGAGAGCACCATTCTAGTGCCAGAAGCTTCCTGCTCTCTCTGTTAGCGTGAGGTAGTCCTGTGCAATAGCCTGACATTTAGAGCATTGCATTTGCTTAACTCGGCCCCCTAAAGCTTTTCTTTTTTATCCACTGTGCAAAATAATAGGATCTACAGCTTTTAGAAAAGATAGTCTTTCTGAGAAACTTTCAGATCAAATGTGAAGTGAAAAAGGTATGTTTTCTCTGTTCCATCATCGAATTTTTCTTTTCTGTGTTTTGAATATTTGAGCCTTAGAACTCCAGAAAGAATTTGAGAAGTTAGAAGAATCATCATTTTTCTTTCTACTCTATCTCCATTTTCCTAAGATTTTAAGTACATGAAAATTAAATGTCTCAATTTACATATGTTTTAACAACTGTAACTATTGGCATAGTAATTAGATACCTGTTGTCAGTGGTAAGGAAAGATGTACTTAAGCTTCATGACTTACCCACAATATAAACTGTATGGACTTAAATTTTCTAGGAGTACTTTAAAGGTTCATAAATTAGAATAAGAATGTGCAATAATGTCAGTTTTCCCCTAACCTAACGGGGCAGCTTCCCATGCTATAGAACAATAAGACCTTGTGAAATGAATTTACTAATAATTATTTCCCTGTATGATATTAACAGACATTGGTTCTTCGCCTGCCATTCTTGCATATTTCCTATTTACTTTCTTTGGCTTTTCTTCCTAGACTGACAGATGTGTACACAGGTGTCACTGAAGGATAAGAAAAAGATAAGATTTGCAGATAGATGCTCCTTACATGTTAGTTAGAGCCAGAAGATTTCTATCTTCAGGGCATGAAGCAGTTAGAATTATTTAAAACACTTCTTAGGGATGTCTTAATGTGAAAATGAAAATCAGTACCAATGTACTTTTTTTTTGAGGACACTGTATGAGATCCTTGAGCATTTGTAGAAATAAGACTAAATTGTTGAGAGGCACACAGGTTTTTTGTTTGCTTGCTTCTTTTAAAAATGAAAAATTTTACTTCTAAGTCGGGAAAGTACAAAGAACCAAAAATTAAATGCAAAAAGTAAGAAGAAAGTTGCTCATAAATCCATCCATGGAAATAACTGCTAATGGAGCAGTTGGGTATACATCTTTCTAGGGTTTATTTTTTTTTCCATTTGTGGGTACATATGCAAACTCTCATGTGCACACCCATCTATTTAAAAACCTAGCTAAAATTAGGCCTACTACTCTGTCATGTGCTTTAAAAATGATGTATTTCTCATAGACAAGGATAAGGTCAATAGATATATTTTCTTATTGTATATAACACTGTCATAAAGATCCATGTGTGTTACAGAAATGGAGTTGTTGTATTGAAAGAGTTGTCACAATTCAATATTTGATGTATACATATAGCTGAATCGCCCTGCAGAAAGTTATTTCTAGGTCTTTATATATTTTTTTGCTGCTTTAAATGGTAAGTCTTCTCCATCAATTGGGTTTTGTTTTTGTTTTTGTTTTTTGGTGGTGTAAAGTAGGGGTTAGCAAAGTATGGCCTGTGGGCCAAATCCAGTTCACTGCCTATTCTTAGAACTAGTTTCTTTTTTTTTAAAGATTTTATTTATTTATTTGACAGAGAGATAGAGAGCACAAGTAGGCAGAGCAGCAGGCAGAGGGAGAGGGAGAAGCAGGCTCCCTGCTGAGCAGGGAGCCTGATGCGGATTTCGATCCCAGGACCCTGGGATCATGACCCGAGCCGAAGGCAACCGCTTAACTGACTGAGCTACCTAGGTGTCCCAGAACTAAAGTTTCTTTGGGAGACTCTATATCCATTCACTTAGGCATTGTCTATGGCTGCTTTTGTGTTACAGCAGCAGAGTTGAGAAGTTGCTACAGAGTCTGTATGGCCTGCAAGCCTATAGTATTTACCTCTGACCCATAAGGAAAAAGTTTGCCAACTCCTGATGCCCGTTGAAAAGCTTTGATATATCTATATTGGATCACATTAGAACTGTCTTACTCTTTTTAAAGCTTATATTTATTTGAGAGAGAGAGAGTGAGGAGAGGCCACAAGCAGGCAGAGAGAGAGGGAGAAGCAGACTTCCCACTGAGCAGGGAGCCCAATGTGGGGCTGGATCCCAGGACCCTGGGATCATGACTGGAGCCAAAGGCAGAGGCTTAACCCACTGAGCTACCCAGGCACCCGTAGAATGGTCTTATTGGGGCGCCTGGGGGGCTCAGTGGGTTAAAGCCTCTGCCTTCGGCTCCAGTCATGATCTCAGGGTCCTGGGAGCCTGCTTCCCTCTCTCTCTCTGCCTGCCTCTCTGCCTACTTGTTATCTTTCTCTATCACATAAATAAATAAAATCTTTTTTTAAAAGGTTTTATTTATTTATTTGACACAGAGATCAGATCACAAGTAGGCTGAGAGGCAGGCAGAGAGAGAGAGAGGAGGAAGCAGGCTCCCCGCTGAGCAGAGAGCCCAATGCGGGCCTCGATCCCAGGACCCTGAGATCATGACCTGAGCTGAAGGCAGAGGCTTTAACCCACTGAGCCACCCAGGTGCCCGATAAATAAAATCTTAAAGAAAAAAAAGAATGGTCTTATTAATTAATAGCTTTTTGGTGGCTTCTTTAGAATTTTTTAGATAAGTAATCCTAAAGTTAAGAAGACTTTTTGTCTCACCCTTTCCTTTTACTGTATTGGCCAGAGCCTCCAGAACAATGTTGAATAATAGCAATGACAATGGGTGTAATTTTCTTATGTCTAGGTTGGTTGGTATTTCCCCGTGACCCCCAAACATATTTTTTTTTTGTTTTGAATAGGTGTTCTTTATTGTGTTCTGTTACTCCTAATTTGCAAAAAGAACTTCAATAATAAAAACAACAAAAAAGTAAAAACAAGTCATGAAGAGCCTACGTCAAGTCCTGCCACCCAGCGATAACATTTTAAATGCAAATATACATATGAAGTTTTATGTTTATGTCAAAAGGATCATATATTCTGTGTTTATAATCTCCTTTTATTTGACATGTTAACATATTTTCATGTCAATAAAAGTAGATCTTTACTATCCTTTGCCTTCACTGCTTTGTATGGTTACACTCCAGCTGATTCAGTCAATTCCTGTGTTGCCAGTTAGATTATTTCCAGATTTTTTTCCTCATTGTAAGCTGCTCATAGCATGAGTGTTGAAGCTGTAGACCTGCCTTTGAATCCTAGTTTCCTTACATTTGTCTTCTGTGCCACTTTGGCCACTCATTTCCCTTAGCTCAGTTTTCTTACCTTTCAAATGGGGATAAGAGAACCTATTTCGTAGGGCTTGTGGGGACTAGAGGAGATGACCCTTATAAATGACACTTTATCCCAGTCCAGTTCCTAGCATAGAGCATGCCCTCAGTAAATATTTGTTGTCTCTGCCTCCATTTTGTCTCACAGCTAGTTCTGAGGCTCATGAAATAATGTCTACCAAATGCCTTAGGTTTTATTCTGGTCTTATCGTTTGTAAATATCTTGTGCTTTCAAAAATATTGAATACCATCTAGATATTTTTCCTTACCCTTGATAAAAAGTGAGAACATCCAAAAATAAAACCCAATACTACCAATCAAAAGAATACTATTTTCTTATGGCTGATAGAGAACACACAGATATGGCTGTCCAATTTGTGAAATAAAATGGATTTGACAGACCTGGCTGATGAAAAATTGCCCTCTATTGAAGTCAGCATCCTGGCTTCGTGAATTTTTTCTTTAAGGGGCATATAAGACTCAGATTCCTAGTTGGAAGATAAAATTATTTCTTATTCTCTCCAAGAAGCAGATTTTTTTTTGAAGCAGGCCGAATATAGTCATGCATTTGAATGTCTCAAAATTTCCTTCCTACAAAACCTCCCAAATTTGTCTTCATGTGACCGTGAAGATGACACAGCATGTGTTGCTTATGAACGAGCAGATGAAAATTTTGCAAATGAGCACTTATGAAACATGAGGCAATAAGTGAGATAGAACACTTGTGTCAAACAGAAGACAGATGACTCAAGGTAGGGCCAGCTCATCTCTGTTATGGAATAGCAATCTTTGCCAATATTTTGTAAAGAAATGCAGTATATTATTACATTCAAGCACAGACAGCACTGGTAGAACAATAAGATGAAGTAGGGTCTATGCATTAATGAGCAAAGAAAGATGATTATGATTCATAGATGGGTTCTTTATTTGTAAATATCTGCTGGCTAAGATTCAAATGGTTCTTATAATTAAATAACCCCCCCCCAAATCTTGTTTTTGCTATAATAATCCCAGGCAAGTCATCTTTTGCAGATAGTGGAAAGCTGAAAACTTCAGCTCCCGTAAAGTCATTTGATAATTAGGACGTTGAGACGATTGAAAACAGTGAATGGTGTCATTTTCCTTACACCATGAACATAGTATGATGTACCAAACTAAGCTTTGACATCATCAAATTCTTTGAAACAGACCTCAGATTAGGAAAACTATGGGGATACGGTAGAGAAGTGCTAGGGAGCAACCAGCTATTGGGGTGGGCTTTTTATTCTTGGTGAAACTCAGCCCCAGTAAATCTCAGTGAATCTGCTGCATGAAAGGGGGGTGGAAGGGTTGTTATTAATAGATTTCTGTTTTTGTGATCACGCTGGCTCTTTTTCATGTGGCCACACGTGAAGCAGTAAATCACCAAATTATACATGTGTCATCATAGGTCCCGCATGCGCAGAGAGGTGCCATGTGAAGATTTGGGCCTGTATAGAAGACATTTATTTATTTATTTTTAAGGATTTTATTCATTTATTTGACAGAACATAAGCAGTGGGAGCAACAGAGGGAGAGGGAAAAGCAGGCTCCCCACTGAGCAGGGGGCCTGACGTGGGGCTTGATCCCAGGACCCTGAGACCATGACCTGAGCCAAAGGCAGATAATTAACTGACTGAGCCACCCAGGCGCCCCTAGAAGACATTTAGAATGTGAAACGAAATGATTTTACCTGAAAAGTATTTTGCTGTTTGCATCTTTCCTGATCTCAGAATACCATTTGAGCATGGGGGCGTGGTGTGTAGAGCGTGAGGAAAGGGAAAGAAGTTGTCAGATTTAAAAAATTGAGCGGTTTCCTGTTAGGAAACACCTCCTTCAAATATACACCTGAATTTTTTCCTGAAACCTTTTTGAAAAATGTATATGTAGCTCTAGAATATGTTTTCTAAATAGCTGAAGGAAGTGAAGAGGCCTTGAGAACGGCCATCATGTGTGAAAGCTTGTGTTCTGGTAGTTCTGATCGTTAGCACTTTAAGCTTTCTTCTTGTGTGTCCCTTTCTACCCCCAGTGCGTGTCCTTGTTAACTCTTTTCTGCTCCAAACATTTGATTTTAAGATCTATCTCCCTGTGGCTTTCATGTAGCTCTTCTGTCATAGGGGTTAATATTCCAAGTAAGTTAGATACACTTGACAAGAACCAGATCTATTCATCAGATTCACTTTTGGTTGTGTGCTCTTTAATTTGGGGAAAATATATTCACTTCAAAGAGATTGAAATGCATAGCATTTTGACTGAATTAATCTGTGAATTCAAGACTATTGACATTTACTTTTTTCTTGGCACCAGTTGCTTTCAATCACAAGTAACAGAAATCCCAACTCCACCTGGCTTAAAAATAGAATTTTCTGGTTCATGTAACCAAAATGTCTAGTAGTAATGTGGACTTCAGGTAAGGATTGATCTAGCAGCTGAATATCATTAAAGATTCTATTTCTTTATTTCTCTTTCACTGTCACATGATTTTTCCCCCAAGTCTCTTTGGTTATAAGATCCTTCCCAATAACAACCAGAATTTATACTTCCTCATTCATATGTAGCAAGAGGTATTGTGTTAGGCACAGAAGATACAGAAGTGAAGAGATTAATAAGGCCCCCAAGACTACCCATGTGGAACTTAAAAATCTGCCCATTACAATTTGTTTCAGTAAGTACTGTAATCAAGAGTCCAGAGCTGCACTGTTCAATATGGTAGCCACTAGCCACTTGTAGCTTTTTTTTTAAGATTTATATATTTATTTGAGAGAGAAAGAGCATGCAAGTGGTGGAGAGGGGCAGAGGGAGAGAAAAATGCAAGCAGATTCTGTGATGAGCTTGGAGCCTAATGTGGGGCTTGATCTCACAACCCTGAGATCAGACCTGAGCTAAAACAAAGAGTTGAATGCTTTACCCAACTGCCAGGTGCCTGCCACTTGGGACTTTTGAGTACTTGAAGTATGGCTAGCTGGAATAGAAATGTGGTATAAATAAAAAATACCCACCAAATTTCAAAGACTTCATTTTTAAAAACATGTAAAATATCTCACCAAGAAATTGATGATTTATTTCCTCAATTACATATTGAAATGATAATATTTTAAGATCTGTTTGGTTAAAGTATATTATTAAACAACCTCACCTGTTTCATTTTTCTTATTTTTTATTTATTTTTAAGATTTTATTTATTTGACAGTGATAGACAGTGAGAGAGGGAATACAAGCAGGGGAAGCAGGAGAAGGAGAAGCAGGCTTCCCGCTGAGCAGGGAGCCCGACTTGGGGCTCGATCTCAGGACCCTGGGATCATGACCTGAGCCGAAGGCAGACACTTAAGGACTGAGCCACCCAGGCATCCCATCATTTTTCTTATTTTTAAATGTACAAGGAAATGAACAATGACCTATATGGCTCAGATAACGTTTCTGTCAGTACTGTTCTAGAGCCCCGAATAGGCCGTTGGAAAGGTGAGCTATCTGGGAATCAATTCAAGTTTACGTTAGTGATAGAGTACAGCAATAGAGAAGGGGCAGAGAGCACCTTTACTAAAAGTAATTCTCTACTTCTGTCTCCAGTCCCTTTCTATCCTATTACCCTATTAGTGTTCTTTGTGGCACTTAAAACCATTTGAATTATCTTGTTTGTATATTTGCTTGCTGTTTTTCTTAATTCTGCATGCCATTTTGGGCTTTACTGTGACTCAGCACCCAGCGTCGTGCCTGGCACGTAGTTGGTGCTTACTAATACTTGTTAGAGAAGAGAAGGACTGTGCCCTTGGTGAGTGGTTGGGGGCAGTGGTGGGGGTGGCTGGCTGACTCAGTGGAGAGGGGTGGCTTTTTCTTCTCTTCTTTCTCCCCCTCCATCTGTGCCTAGGGCCCGACATGCTGTTTCAGAAGAGTCCTGAGATGCAGCCAGAGCTTGTCCCTGATGGGAGGGGAAGAGTAATTGTCAGTTGTTCTTCAGGACAGGGGAATGGACAGTGAGACAGGCTAGAGCCCTGCCTGGGGCTCCAAGACTCCCTGGGGGTGTGATCTTGTCTAAGTTATGGTAAGGAAAAGGAAAACTCCCAGGATGGCATTCACATTTGTGCTCTGAAAAGCAATTGGGATTCTGCCACTTACTGGCTCTGTGACTGCTGGCAAACCACTTTCCTCTGAGGCTGAGTTTCTTATCTGGTGATACTGTTGGATTAATTCAATGAGGTGCATCAAATGTCTTGTACAGAGAATTCAATAAATAACATCTGCTGTTATTGTTAATTTCACGAGGATTAAATTAACATTTTGAAAGCACTTGGCATGTAGTAGATGCTTGAGAAATGTTAGATTCCTAGCCAAATAAAAATTACAAATTGATAAGAAAACTTTACTAGCTCATTAAAGTAAAATGGTAGGATGTAGTTTTTTTCTGAAAGTCTCACCATGCCCCTAAATAAGGTGGCTGATCCCGAAAGGAACATGCCTGGAGGTGGAGACAGTAGGTTAGGACATTTGTGTGTATTCCCAGCTTTTATTGGCAGACCTTGGTCATGACCTCGAACCTGGAAGGTTTTGATAATCTATTTGATTAGACAACACATGGGTTGGGGGAAATGCATTTTAAATCCCTCCTGCAGGAAAAGAGAGAAGAGGAAAGGGGAATTGGTGAAAACAAGAAGTGTCATCTTAGGCTGTTCTAGATCCTCTTTAGATGCCACTTTCTGTTGTTCACACTAGTTTGCCTTTCTTCTCTCTTTCATTTCTCCCTCAGGGATTCTTAACTCAAGAGGGCTGTCTATAGAATTCCAGGGACTTGAAGGGGAAATAATGCGCCTTTATTTTTGCTGACCTCTGATGGAACTTTAGCATTTTCTTTAATGGTATTATGGTATGGTATGGTATAATGGTATTAGTGGTATCACGGCTTGGTATTATGGGCTGTGACTCTGCTACCAATGGAAAGCACTATTTTTCTGTCTTGTTATAAATGTTGCAAATATCTCGAAATATTATCTACATACATCACCACTTCAAAATCATAGCAATGATTAGACCCAATGCTAGATCTTAGTATTTAATGACTTAATGAAGTAACACATATATTATGGTGACAAATAGTAAAACAACTGTATTTCAGAATAACTGGTTTCTTTTGTAAACCCATGTTTCTTATGCACTCGTAAACATTATTTTGAGAGTAGTCCTTAGGTTTTAAGAGCCTGCCCAGGAAATGTATGGTGCAAAAAAGATGAAGAATCCCTGCCTATGTGAAGGTTTGGTGGGGCAGGCCTCAAGAAGGTACAGTTTGATTGAACTCCAGCCTTTTGATGCGTCCTAATCTAGGTGTTTCAAGCAGAGTTGGCTATTATATGACCCCATGGGTCCACTCAATGCCCAAGTCTTGGAATAGTCCACAGTCTCAAATCCCTGGGCAATGAGCACATTACCAACAGTTCATGTATGTTTGTAAGGATATTAGATGGAACCAGAGATTTGTGTTTGGAGATTTGTGCCAGTGCCAAACCTCGAACTGATTACAGTGCAGGCCTGATGTAATTACCTATGCCACAGAATAAATATATTTATAGATGAAATGACTGAGTGCTGTCCCAAGCTTCTTATGAAAGCAGCAAGTTAAAAGTCGGTGCCCAACTAGAGATGATACAGCTTTTACTGTGGAATAGTTACGAATGCTTAGAAGCAATGCAAATGATTAAAGATAGTAACGCAAAGTAGAGTCTTCTTTCACAAGTACACAATATGTGTTGTATGAAAGGGCTTGCTTGTCATCTGATCCTTGAAGACAGCGACTCTTGGTACAACTTGGAAGGGTCGAGGTAGAGGGGGACCATAGATCCAGAGGGGCTGTGAATGAAGTTCCAAGGAAAAGACCAAATCCATATAACATGGTGTTGTTGGGAGGATGGCATGGACATGTTGTGGTGAGAGGTGACAGGAGTGAGATGGGCCAATGACAGATGTCAAAATCCATTTGTGAGATTTTTGACCTGCAGCAGAGAATGCTAAGATTTCTGAGCAGTGAAGCTACAGCTTGAGAATACTGTGCTTAGGAATAACAACGGAAAAAAAAAGGAGTGGGGAAGCAGACGAGGGGGCATTTTTATAGTGTAAATATTGCAACATGTTATAAAAAGTTTCTTTCCTGCTAGTCAGCTTGAATGTTGTAGGAAGAAAGAAACATTTTTACTTTAGAAGAGTGCTGACTAAATTTAGATTCTTTTGACTAACTGTAAGTTCTTTGGCCTGACTGATGACACAGGATACAGGCATCCTGAGAGAGACATTGGAATACTTCTCAGCTTGCCCACACCCAGGCCCCGTTGTGCACGGTTGGTGTTTGTAAGCGTATTTTACTTGGCAGTTGTTCAGAAGGGTTGTATATTTTTGAAAAGCCAGTTCCTGAAAGACGGTGACTCTTTGGAAAGGGAAGAAGAAATCCTAGCTGGTTTTGGTGGTAACAGTCCCGAGGTGTGCCCACGTGAGCTGCGGTAATGACTCCAGGAGCTCCTCCATGTCCGCACGTGTTCTTGCTCCTGGTCGCCACAGGCTGGAATGATAACGGAGCTGAGAATGTGGGATTTTGGCCCCCAACTTCCAAAGCTCATCTAGCTTTCCCAGCAGAAGCAGATGACTCAGATCTCTTGGACCTTGAAAACTGCATCTTCAGAGAAATGGGCCAGTCACTTACCTTTACTGTACTCCTAATTGCTCAGTTGCAAAACTTAGGCACCAGAAAAATGAAGAAGTTGCTTGTACACAAAAATATGTGGCCAAACGGAGTTGAAAATTTCACCCTTGCATTTCCAGTCTCCCTGATGAGACTTCACCCTTGCATTTCCCGTCTCCCTGATGAGACGGCTTCAGCTGTGCTCTCACCCTCAACTCTGGGAATCTTTCAACTGCAACTGGACAGTGTGGAATGGGTTGAGCGTCTTTAAGATGCAGCAAAATCCCCACTTCTCCCCCAGTGTATTATTAATGGGCGGGATTTCTACTCCTTACTGTGAAGTGAGCTTTTAACGATTCAAAACAAAACAAAAACACAAACACAAACTAGGAATACACATGGAGAAGGGCCTAGCAAGCCCAGCACTGTGTAGGGATAACCTTTAATAACACCCTTAGTTGAATTCTCTAAACTGAACTCCCACCACGTCTATAAGGTGGAAGATGTGGCTGCGTTTTGCCAATGAGGAGGAAAAGGCACCCAGCAGTACTGTTAACCAGCCCAAGATCACACAGCTCATGGGCAGGATTAGATTCTAGGATTAGAATTCAGACAGTTTGATGCCTGGTGCCCCATAAAAATCTTGACAACTAAGAGGGTGGCATTGTTCCATTTTGTAGTTGTGAAAGGTTAGTTGTAGTTGGAGAGGTTAAGTATTTCATAGTCCCACAGCTAGTGACCTATAGAGTCACTATTGTCCAGAAGAAATGTAATGTGAGTCAAAAATGCAAGTCACGTGTAATTTTCCATTTTTAAATAGCCATGTTAGAAAAATAAAAGGGAAACAGGTAAAGCCCACGATTCTGTCTAACCCAACATACCCAAAGAATTGTCATTTCATGTAATCAGTAAAAAAACGTATTCACAAGACAGTTTACATTCTTTCTTTCCGAAGTCTTGGGATCCGGTATGCTGCTTACACTTGCAACACATCTCCACGTGGATGGACCGCATTTCCAGTGCTCAGTAGCCCCATGTGACTCCCAGCTTCTGTAGTGGACAGGGCCGTTCGAGAGCCCTGCTTCTCACTGATGTCAGCACGCTGAATTCATGAGGGAGCCTAAACAACACAGATGCCCAAGGCCCATCCTTAGAGGTTTTGAGGGGTGGAGCCTGGCCTTCGGGATTTTTTTTTAACTCCTCCTCCCCCACCAGGTGACTTTATTGTGGTTTCAAGTTTGAGAACCTACTCAAGTGTGAAAACCAAACCAACCAAGTCAAGAACGGTAGATGCTGTCCATTGGAGAAAGTTCTCTGAGTTTTCTGAACTGAGACCCATTCAAAACTGCTCTGGCAATATGATTTTCTAGTCGACACTAAAGAATGCCAGGCAATGCCCTAATTCATTAATTTCTCTCAATTTACATTTCCCAGCATTTTGGCCAAGTCCCAGAATAATGTAGAAAAAGAAAAAGGATTTCTATTTTCCCTTTGATCTGCACGCTGGTCTGGATACATACCACTGCAGGTAAATTAAGACCTGAAGGTCTATTATTTTAATTGAGGTCCAAGGTGTCGGCGTCTGTCTGGAAACTCTAAACTGTGGAAAAGAGGAAGTTAGGGTTTGCCAGCTTTGGGTCATTGCCAGAATGAAACAAGTCTGGTGGGGAACATGTGGGAAGTGCTGGGTGAGGAAAGCAGGCAATTGTGGCTCCGGCTGAGGTCTGAAGGCTGCACAGCCCATGGTGTGGCAGGACGTCTCAGGAACTGCTCCTGCCAGGGGTCGTGCGCCTGCCTGCATCCTCAGCCAAAGCCACCATGTGCCTGTGACACCCGCCATGCGGGAGTCAGAATGTCTCCCCCCCCACAGCTTCACTTGACCTTCGAATGCTTTTGGAGTCATTTGGAAACATTTTTATATTGCCTTCTTTTATTTAGATCCAAACAGCCTTACATTTCTGGACACATTTTTCAGAAGGGTCTTCTGGGATGACAGCGCTCTAGTTATATGGAATTTTGTTACGTTTATTTGACTTAAAAGTGAGCAGGAGAATTCACACACTTGGCTGAGTCTTTCATAGCCTTAACTTAATCAATACCCTATTTTCATTGAATTAGAAATACCGTCAACTGT
The DNA here is from genome assembly GCA_002007465.1 of Ailurus styani. Classification (NCBI taxonomy): domain Eukaryota; kingdom Metazoa; phylum Chordata; class Mammalia; order Carnivora; family Ailuridae; genus Ailurus; species Ailurus styani. Next base: position 342,632 of record LNAC01000489.1, read on the forward strand.
AAGAGACACCGTTACTTCATGTACGTTACTTCATGTACGCCAACGAAGACGGAGCTACTCCACGGGGCCTTCTTTTCCCCTGGCATTTTTATTTTATGCTCATTGAAAGAGTTCTTGTAGACATTAATTTCTATCCTGGGACTCTCTTGCATGAAATGCAAGCAGGAGAGATTGGTTCAAGTAGTCCTAAAACTTCTTCACAGTCCTTTTGATTTCAAGTCATCAGTGCTTTTGTTTTCTCACAAAACGTCTTCTTTCTGTCAACAGCAGCAGTGAGTCAACATTTCTTTAAAAAGTACTCCCCGATTGGCTCAGGGATTTTCCTCCAAGACTGCCTCTTTGGAGACACAATAAGTTTTCATTTTATGCCCAAATTGTATTGAAATCTTTCTGAAGACCTTTTAAGTGACAGTATACTGGCCATGCAGCCAACTCGTTTCCAGTGCCTACTATGAGAACTGGTCACGTTCCCACATAGGCAGGCAGTGACTGTGCCTAACTGACAGTTTTCAGATGGATTCCATTTTCAGAGATGTGAAGACGTGGACAACGTGTTTCTTAGAACAGATGAATTATGCTATGTAAATTGTATTTCCGCTAATCCAGGCTCCCCAACTGCTTGTCACATCCACCTTGTTTATGTGCTTTAAACAGTACTCGGTGAGGTTTGCATGATGTTCCCTCCTCTGTATTCCTAGGTTGTAATGTGCACTGGTGTATAAGCAAACTCCCCCACTTCCTTCTTCAACTCTAATGTGTAGCTACAAAGCCAGACTGTGATACTGTTCCCGGCCTTGAACATGTACATGAATCACCTGGGAATCTTGTTAAAGTGAAGATTCTGATTCAGTGGGTCTGAGAAGGGACCCAAGAGTCTGTATTTCTTTTTTTTTTTTTTTTTAAAGATTTTATTTATTTATTTCACAGAGGGAGAGAGATCACAAGGAGGCAGAGAGGCAGGCAGAGAGAGAGAGAGGAGGAAGCAGGCTCCCTACGGAGCGGAGAGCCCGATGCGGGCCTCGATCCCAGGACCCTGAGATCATGACCTGAGCCGAAGGCAGAGGCTTTAACCCACTGAGCCACCCAGGCGCCCAAGAGTCTGTATTTCTGACAGGCTCTCAGGCGATGCCCACACTGAGGGTCTAGGGACCACGTGATGAGTGGCCAGGCTTTACTACATCTGAGGACACAGTATGTCACTGAGGAAACTCACCTCTCCTGGGGGCATGGGTGGTTTTGTTTTTCCTCCATTCACACTATGATTTTGATGAAAATCTATGACTTACAAAAGTCGTTACGTTGGGTTAAAACAAAGATTTCTTACGATAAAGAGAAAACGGGAAGTTTGTGTCTATTGTTTTATGATTCAGGGAGAGATATTTCTTCCCCTTAATTTGTTTTCTGAAAGATTTGTTCATTTTGTTTTCCCTTGCCTTCTTCCTCAAAAAACTTGGGCAACTTGAATTTATTAGGAAATCTGCATGTAATTGCAGATTAATAACCTGCCCATTAATACCACATTAGTTCATTGTGATTAATAGCATCTCTTTGAATGCTTAATGAATTAGTAATGATGGACTATTTGCTTTAAAGTGTCAAGAGAACATTCTGTGTAAAAAGGCACTACGCATAACAGGAAAATTAATTACACGCAGGTTGGAGAATAGCTTGTCACAAATAAGAAATGTTTGCTTGGAACAGCTCACTGGTGTTCATATTTATACAATGAGAGGTATTTTTAAAACATGTATGGGCCTTTTAATTTAGACAATGAGAAGGGGATTTTATTTTCATCAATAGCTGAGATCGATGTGGGAACCAATATTTCTGAGAGAAATACACACCAAGTATGTGCTGGTATATTCACAGGTTTGCTTCCTCCAGTGGTCATTTCAATTAAGTTCCAAATGGAACGACTTCTCCTACCTGCTGTCTATTCTGAATTCATAAGTTCACTTCCCCAAGACCCAAACATTTCTTGTTACTAATTTTATTCCTTTGGCCTATCATTTGTTTTCTCTCTGGTTCCTCACTCTAATTTGGTGCTGTTGGCCATCATTGTTTATTTCTGTCTTTGCCCTACATCCGAGGAAGCGAAGGTCAAGGAAATTATGTGACTTGCCCAAACCAATCCAGCCATATAATTTGTCCCCCACAGATTATGGGTCTAACATTTCAAATGTCTCCAATTTTAACCCAGGCAGAAAGAGCTGCATGAGCAGAGGCTTTGTCTAGCTGGTGCCTTTGAGGAAACCCAAGGAGCCCAGTGTGATTGGAGCTCAGAGTCAGAAGGGAAATGGGACAAAAGACAAGACTGAAGAGAGAGGAGGGGCCAGAGCCTGCAGGCCTTGTAGGCTGTGTAAAGATTTTCTCCTCTGTCCTCAGGCACAAGGGGAACCCATTTGTAAATGTCACGTTGAGCGGCGTGACAGGTTTTGCCAGAGCACACTGTCCATGTGTAGAGAATGGCTTGGAGAGGGGAGTTGATGTATGGAGACCAGTTCACAAGGCCCTATCATGCTGTTCTGTTTACTAGCTTGGGATCCAGATGAAGGTAGAGTTTGTCTTCCTTGTTACAGAAAACCCCAAGCATTATTGGGTACTTTTTTCTCTGTGTTCTCCTCAGGGCAGCGTGAAGGGTCATTGTCTCTTCTCTGTAGCCCCTGGTTTCTTTGACCTGAGGAATGTACTTCACCAAGCATGTCCTGTTCCCCAGGATCTGCTGGGGATGTCCCAGCAGCAACCAGCAGGCATGGAAATTTGCTGTCTCCCTGTCAGCCCTTTCACTCCTCCTTTGTCTTATGCTGAAGGTGCTGTTGCTTCCCCTTTTTGGGATAGAGAGGGGGAAGAGAGCCCAGTTCCTAATCCCTCACTGTTAGAAACCCCATTTAAGAAGGACAGCCTGGGGCGCCTGGGTAACTCAGTTGGTTAAGAGTCAGACTCTTGATTTCAACTCAAGTCATGATCTCAGGGTCATGGGGTCGAGTCCCATGTCAGGCTCCGAGCTAAGTGCAGAGTCTGCTTGTCTCTCTCCCTCTCCTCCTCCTCCTCCTCCTCCTCTTCCTCTCTCTCTCTCTCTCTCTCTCTCTCTCCCTCGTCCCTCACCCTGCCCACACACACACTCATGCCCTTTCTCTCTCTAAAATAAATAAAAATCTTAAAAAATAAATAAAATCCTAAGAAAAGAATCCAAGTATTAGGGGCCAAACTGTCCATTCGTCATCTCCTTAGTTGCCAGTCNACAAATAAAGTCTTAAAAAAAAAAAGACAGCCTTCCTTGACCACACAGTGTAGTTTGAACAGCCGGGAATAGAACCACTGCTACTCTTACCTCCTCATGGAAGGTGGGAGTGAAAACAGGGGTTAGTTGGGAAGTGGGTTTTTAAACCTATGTTTACTGTGTTTTGATGCCGCTTTCACAGATGAGGGAGGAATTGTGAAGTCTAGAGCTCAGATTTTTTAGGATTTGAGGGATACAGTATTTATCCCACTCTTCCTTGCTGTAGGGTGTGGTATAAGCTGGAGCTGAAAATAGCTGTCCTGTATTTTTTTCACTTTGGAAGTATTCCTGGCATTGTGTAGTTTTTTGGGGTTTTTTAAATTTTGTTTTTTGTTTTTTGTTTTGGCTCTTGAATCAAACCTCGCCTTAAACCCGTCTTGCATTTCACCTTTGAGAAGGGAACTTTTTTAAAGCTGGACTTTGCAGAACTGAGGAACTAATTTAGACTTAAATGGGCCAGTATGATGAAATCATCTCCAGAACAAAACAAAGTAGTGTTCTCCTTGAAGAATGTTGACATTTAATTAAAACGAAGCTGTGGAGTGAGGAAATCAGCAGTCAGCATTGACTTTGAGTGGGATGGGGAATGGGGGAGGAGGGAATCTGGGCTGGTGATGTTTACTGGGATCACAGGCATCAAGAAGGCCTGGGGATAATTGTCACCTATACCCCAATAAAATTGGGGGAAGTAAAGGGGTGCTGGCAACTGCTGTTCTCAAAGTGTGTTCCCTCTACCTGTAGCATTGGCATTAGCTGGGAATTTGTTAGAAATGCAAATTTCTGAGTCACACCCTAGACCTACTGAATTAGATAGTCTGGGGGAGGACCCAGAACTCCATGTTTTATGATTCTGATGCCTGTTGAAGTTTGGACATCCCTGGTTTAGACTAGGACATAATGTGAAGAGAAGCCTTAGGGACCAGCTAACTATGACCTCGACAGGCCTCTCATCCCTGGCTAGCTTCCTCAGGAGTGTGTCTCCCTGGCCACAAATAGGGTGACAGGGCAGAGCGGGTACATGGCTTAGCACAGTCAGTCCACCACTGCAAAAACATGTCTCCGTGCCACCAGGGAATGCCTTTGTTACAGTTAGACTGAGAGTTCTGGTAAAGTCCATGTGGGCATTGCTGCCTCCGGCTTAGCCACTTGGGGGCCTTGTTCTCACACACAAAAGCAACTTGCGCAGTTTTACTTGGTACCTGATGGTTGAGTGAACAAGAGTTAGAGACCTGAACCCAAATCAGAGATCTAACCTTTACTACCTGAGTTTCCTTGGCCAAATTCTTAGGGTCTTCTCACGAGTAGAGTAGAATGGAATCAGTGATATATGCGTCTTAGGTTTTGTGGGAGATTAATTGAGCTCATGTACAATACACCTGGCACAGAGCAGATGTTTAATAAATGAATGCTATCACCTTTGGGTCCTTGGGTGTTCAGGACTACTCAGGAAGGACCCCTGTGAGGGGTATATAACCGTGCATGGCCTTTCCTTTATAACGGTAAGATGGTAAAGATAGGTAGGACAAAATACATAATTAGGGTTTTTACTCTAGGAAGAAAAACCGGAGATAGATTTTAGTGACTTTAAATTCACCACAGGCCTTTCAGTGAATTATCTGCTAAGATCCAAATTATCTAACTAGGAAGGCTATTTTTATGAATTAAAATATCATATTGGTAGATTTGTTGTAATTCTATGCTGTCAAAGAGTAATGTGAAAATTTAAATTATTTCGAAGTTTAACCCTGATAAGTGTAATCCTTATAAATTCATTTGCAAGTGAACATAATAAAAGAGTTGCCTTCTATTAGACTTTCGTAGTATCTGGCAGTTTTGTAAAATTGATTTCATTATGGGCAAAGAGGTCTTTTGTGTTAAATGGGGGGTATTTTTATGTTATTTGGTAACCCATGATTTAGATCGATGAGGTAGAGGTTTTCAGTGCCCCTAAAATAATCTCTGCCCCTTTTTCTTTTTTTTTTAAAGATTTTATTTATTCTTTTGACACAGAGAGAGATTACAAGTAGGCAGAGAGGCAGGCAGAGAGAGAGGAGAGAGGAGGAAGCAGGCTCCCTGCTGAGCAGAGAGCCTGATGCGGGCCTCGATCCCAGGACCCTGGGATCATGACCTGAGCCTAAGGCAGTGGCTTTAACCCACTGAGCCACCCAGGCGCCCTCTGCCCCTTTTTCTGAAGCTGATGCCAGCCAACAATGATCATTTATAAGATGATCATAAAAAATGGACAGAGAAAAGGATTCTGACAGTTTCTGTCCCTGTATTGAGGTGGGAGTTTCCCAGAAGAATGAGAAATACCACTTTTTACTGTCTTTTCGGTGTGTCACAAAGACTCCGGTGACTCTGTGCTTGACCGGCTCTGGGCAGAGTTGAGTGCACCAGTCGTGTGAAAACATGAGGGCTGTGGGATCCACAGACCATGACTTAGTTAACTTGAATTTATTTTTTAATGAGAATAACAACAGGCTTTGCAAGCTGATTTAGAGTCTCCAGGTCCAGCTGCCTAAGAGTTTAATACCCATGCAATGTGCATTATAAAAATGAAATTTCTCAGTACGGTAAATAAACTGAGAAGCCTGGAAACCAAATTGAAGTCTGTAGCTTGGAAAATCAACAAGGACTAAAAATAGTAAGATTAGAGGTGACAGTCTGCCATGTCACACCATGGGCAGAAACTAATTCTTTTTTTTTTCTTTATTTTTTATTATTACTTTTTTTATTTTTTCAGTGATCCAAGATTCATTGTTTATGCACCACACCCAGTGCTCTATGCAATACGTGCCCTCCTTAATACCCACCACCAGGCTCACCCATCCCTCCCTTTCCCCTCAGTAACTCTCAGTTTGTTTCTGAGCCCACAGTGTCTCATGGTTTATCTCCCCTTCCGATTTACCCCAATTCACTTTTCCTTTCCTTCTCCTAGAGTCCTCCATTTTATTCCTATGTTCCACAAGTAAGTGAAACCACGTGATAATTGACTTTCTCTCTTTGACTTATTTCACTCAGCATAATCTCCTCCAGACCCGTCCATGTTGATACAAAAGTTGGGTATTCATCCTTTCTGATGGCTAAGTAATATTCCACTGTGTATATGGACCACATCTTCTTTATCCATTCGTCTGTTGAGTGGCATCTGGGCTCTTTCCACAGTTTGGCGATTGTGGACATTGCTGCTATGAACGTTGGGGTACATATGGCCCTTCTTTTTACTACATCTGTATCTAATTCTGTGTGGACTGTAGATGTAATATGAAACAACAAGGATTCTGTAGAAAAAAAACCAGACTATTATGACATTGGAACAGGCAAAGTTTTGTTAAATGGGGCAGAAAATATGCTAACCATATACAGAAAAAATGGGGAACTTGGATTATATTTAAAAATTCAATGATTTTATTTAAGATTAATGAGAAGAAAAGATACGTAATATTTTTGTGTTATGTTCAAATTTGATGATCAGAAGCACTTTGAAACCAACTTTATGGTCTCAGGGTTGTTGCGTGATAGGTTTTTATGAACTGGAGTTTTCCTTTTCTGTTGTAACATGGTTAAGAATACTTGGAAGGGGGTGAAGATTAAGAAATTGTCCAAGAAACAACATGATGATGATGGGAATGCCCTTCTGTGGGTGACCCAGGAGCCCTTCTCTGAGCTTTAGGGACATTTTAATAACCAGAGTAATTGCCTTTGATAGGCAGGCTTTGTTTTCTGCTCATTAATTACTCTCCAGGCTTCATTCATCTTACCACTAATTCAAATATGGAGCTACATAAAATGGTTGCTGCCAGCTGACTGCCACGTCACTGTCTGCATATCAGTGCTCTCCTGCCTGCTTGGGCATGAGGAGGAGAGAAGGGGAAGGGTTTGACAAGTAACCCGGGCTTGCTGAATTTGTTTTAAAAGTCATGTTCTGGTACAGAAAACAGAATTTTGCCACAGACAGGGGTACCTCACTTTATGGGATTTTCCTTTCTTGGGCTTGGGAGGTACTGCATTTTTTATAGACTAAATGTCTGTGGTAACCCTGCATTGAGCAAATCTATTTGGCACCTTTTTCCCCAATAGCGTTTGCTCACATTATGTCTCTGTGTCACATTTAGGTAATTCTTGGAATATTTCAAACCTGTTCGTTACTCTTACATTTGTTACAGTGATCTGTGATCAGTGAGCTTCGATGTTATCATTGTAATTGTTTTGGGGCCCTACGAGCCATAGAAGACGTCAGACTTAATTGGTAAATGTTGTGTGCGTTCTGGCTGCTCTTCCAACTGGCTGCCCATCTTGCTCCCTCTCCTCAGGCCTCCCTGCTCTGAGACACAGCGCTGTTGAAATCAGGCCAATTAATAACCCTACCGTGGCCTGTAAGTGTTCAAGTGAAATGAAGATTCACACATCTCTTACTTTAAATCAAAAGCTAGAAATGATTAAGCTTAGTGAGGAAGGTAATGTTGAAAGCTCGGTCTCTGGCACTGAACGTTCACCAAGTTGTGAATGCAAAGGAAACATTGTTGAAGGAAATTAAAAGTGCTTCTCCCGTGAACACAGGAATGATAAGAGAGCAAAACAGACTTCTTGCTGTTCTGGAGAAAGCTGCAGTGGTCTGGACAGAAGACAGACCAGCCACTGTATACATCCCCTTAGGCCAAAGCCTAATGCAGAGCAAGGCCCTAAGTCTCTTGAATTCTGTAAAGGCTGAGAGAAGTAAGGAAGCTGCAGGAGCAGAGTTGGAAACTGGCAGAAGTTGATGTGTGAAGTTTAAAGAAACAAGCTCTCTCCGTGATATAAGGTGAAGCAGCATTATCCAGTTACCCAGATACCCAAGTTGTCTAGAAGATCTAGCTAAGATAATTCACGAAGATGACTGCACTCCACACAACACATATTCAATGTAGATGGAATAGCCTTATTTAGAAGAAGAAGCCATGTAGGACTTTAATGGCTAGAGAAGAGAAGCCAGTGCCTGGCTTCAAAGCTTCAGAGGATAGGCTCTCCTGTTATTAGGGGTCTAAGGCGGCCCCAGTGACTTTAAGTTGAAGCCAGGGCTTACTGACCATCCTGAAGATCCTAGGGCCCTTAAGGGTTATGCTAAATCTACTCTGCTTATGCCCTCTAAATGGACATCACATGACAGCACATCTGTTCACACATAGTTTAGTGAGTATTTTAAACCCACTGTTGAGAACTGTTAGCTCAGAAAAAACTTCTGACTGCTCATTGGCAGTTCACCTGGTCACCCAAGAGCACTGATGGAAAGGGACAGTGAGGTTCATGTTTCCTTCCCGTCTGCTAACACAACATCCACTCTGCAGCCCATGGGTCAAGGCGTCATTTTCACTTTCAAGTCTTATTGTTTAAGAAATAGGTTTCTAAAGGCTATAGCTGCCACAGATAGTGATTCCTGTGATGGCTCTGGGGACAGTCAAGAGAAAACCTCGTGGAAAGGATTCACTGTTCTAGATGACATTCAGGACACGTGTGATCCCTGTGAAAAAGTCAAAATACCAACACTCACAGGAGTCTGGAAGAAGGTGATTCCATCCCCCATGGATTTCTTTGAGGGGTTCAAGACTTCAGGGGAGGAAGTAATTTCAAATGTGGAAATAGCAAGAGAACTAGAACCAGAAGTGGAGCCTGAAGGTGTGACTGAGTTGCTGTCCTGTCATGATCAAACTTGAATGGATGGAGAGTTTTTTCTTATAGATGAGCAGAGAAAGTGGTTTTGTCTTTTTTTTTAATTAATTTATTGATTTGAGAGAGAGCAGGAATGGGAGGGGACGAGGGAGAGTGAGAAAGAATCTCAAGCAGACTCCACACTGAGTGCAGAGCCCAATGTGGGGCTGGATCTCACGACACTGAGATCATGTCCTGAGCTGAAACCAAGAGTCGGATGCTTAACTGACTGTGCCACCCTGGCTCCCCGAGAAAGTGGTTTCTTGAGATGGAGTCTACTCCTGGCAAAGACACTGTGAAGGTCGTTGAAATGGCAACCAAGGATTTAGAAAATTACATAAACTTAGTTAATAATGCAGTGGCAGGGTTTGAGAGGATTGACTCTAATTTTGAAAGAAGTTGATCTGTGGGTAAAATGCCATCAAGCAGCATCTCATGTTACAGAGAAATAGTTTGTAAGAGGAAGTCTCAATCTATGTGGCTAACTTCACTGTTGACTTATCTTAAGAAATTGCCCCAGCCACCCCAGCCTTCAGCAGGCAGCACTCTGGGCAGCAGCTGTCCACATCTAGGCAAGACTCTCCACCAGCAAAAAAGAATATAACTCATTGAAAATTCAGATGATGGTTAGCATTTTGTAGCAATAAAGTATTTTTTAAAATTAAGGCATTATGTTGTTTTTTTTTAGGCATGATGTTATTGCACTTTTAATCGACTACTGTACAGTGTAAACATAACTTGTATATGCACTGGGAAGCCAGAAAATTAATTTGGCTCTCTTTATTGCAATATTTACTTTTTTGCAATAATCTGAAACAACCCACAACATCTCTGGGGTGTGCCTGAGCAAATTATTGATATTTGTGCACAGTTAGGGTTTTGGGAATGCCCTACTTAGCATTGCATGTCCTCTTTTTACCTTCTTGTGATACATAGACTGCCTTGGGTGCACACTCAGGTACATATTTACTACTTTGAGTTCTTTTGCCCCCGTGGCTTGTTTTTGGTCCTCAGGGCATTGTTGTTTGCAATCTGTGGAGTGTTTATAGCGTTGGAATAACATCACATCCCTGAATGGAATTTGGATTATTTACTTCCAAATGTGTCTCCCCAACAGTCCAATGACTGTGTAAGTAAAACAGTGGAAAGGCACCTGATCTGATTTGAATAGAAATATATGTTGATATGGTTTTAGAGCTTTGTGCTTATTAAAAAAAGAAAAAAAAATCTTCCTTCTTGATCCTTAGGGCCAGTTATCCTGCTTTTATTGCTATGATAATACACAAGAAAGAAACACCAGACAAGTTGGAACAATTGAAAATGCCCACATCCAACTCAGTTTATTTCGTTTGAATCTATGGAGTTCTGTGGACTTGTTTGATGTACAGGTGCTTATAAAAACCTGGACAGGAACTCTGGATTGCATTTTTTTTTTTTGGAAAGGTAGAACTTCTAGTTTAGAAGTGGAGATTCCTCTTCAGGGAATATGTAATTATTAATTTGATTAGCTCTCTCCATTGTGTCTTGAAGCTATTTGGAGTAACGTGGGGGCATCTGTTGTGCCGTCATTTGGAGGCAGCTGGGTTGTTTCAGAAATAAACTCCAAATGCCTTGACAAGAGCTCTATGTAGGCAGTGCCATGGTGCTGCTTGGGGGTCTTCATCTTGGCTTCATGTAGGTAAATGGATACTCCCCAGTACATCCAAGGCATGTTTTGGGGGGAGGGGAGGGCAGTTTTTATTGAGTCTTGCCTTTCCCTCCTCCTCAATCTTGACAGCTGCCAATTTCCACCTTCAAACAAGAGCATCAGTGATGTTATAAATTGCACATCATTTTCTGGGTGGGCTCATATCTATGCTGACAGCCATTTTATACACATGACCTCATTTCAATGGCCAGTACTCCGCCGGGGTAAATGGACAAGTTTTCAGGCAATTTGGGTAGGCTTTCCAATCTCACCTCTCCATTTCCTGTCTAAAAAACTTCTCCCATGTCTACAGCATGTTTATGCAACATCGAATAAAACTTCTAATGGGCAATTTCTTCCAGGTGACCTCCCTGAGAGGCTGCGCTGTGAAGAAATCTTAAGAAACCCGACCCTGATGAAATTGCCTCCTTTGAGAATATTACTCAGTGCAGAAACAAGGAATAGAATTCAGTTATTTTTGGTTCTTGAATAAATGAATTTTGTTTCTTTTTATGGAGGTGGCGAAAACATTAACCCCTGCAGCAGGTCCAGTCTGAGTTGGAAATTGAACTTTTGGTTTCTCTGGATTAAGAGAACCTGGGAAAAGAGAAGGTTAAAAAAAATTTTTTTTATTTGAACCTCAAGCAACTTGGACTTGGTTCTGCCGTCTGTACATCTTTTCTAGATGTGTCTTTTCCAGGGTCGTCTGTCTTTACATTTAATTATTTGGAGGCTGGGACTGTGGTTATGGAATGACCTCTAAGTTGGCATCATGTGTGGGTGGACACTAATGAATCCTTTCTTAACCTTTCTAGCACTTTTGGAGAAATCTATCAGTAGAAGGCGGGACACCGAAGCCATACAGAAAGCCAAGATCCTTTATTCATCTTGCATGAATGAGAGTGAGTAATAAAGAAAATAACTAAAATATTTAACACCCTATCCTTCAGAGAGTCTATTAATGTTTAAAGATATTCTTTAAGGAAAATGAGAACTACTAAGAATTCAATTAATGTTTAAAAGTGTTGTTTGAGGAAAGGAACAATTCTCAAAGACTGAATCTTGACTCTCCCTGTCTTAATGTTCTGTTGCTGGCTTGATGGAGAAAATAAGGAAATAATTTTATTTCTTTGGCTTGGATTCTTTAGGTAGCAGTTACTCTGTGAGAAACTTCGGTAGGGTCAGGAGGGCAAGCCCCACCATATGTGGTGCTGAAATAAGAATCCAGAGGCCCTATCTGGTCTGAGAAGGAGCCTGGGAGAGAGGGCATTTGGGAGTGTGGCTCTATCCCATAGAACCTCACCTGGACCTAGGAAAATCCTGATTCCCAGGCGGGCCAGGCTCCTTCTGCTTCTCTATCAGCCTAACAGCCATCTTAGGTGGGTGTCTTAGGCCTGTCTTGGCATCTTGGGTCTGATTAGAATTAAGGTTAACCCTTGCCATTTTATCTGGTGTTCTTTCTCAAGACAACTGCAGGGAGAAGCCAGTGCCTGTGGGAAGTGTGTTACCTTGTTTAGGATTTGGGGTATTATTTGGTGAGCTAGAAGAGTGTGGTAATAGACGACCAAAGAGTCTGGAAGCATTAATTCATGTGTATTGGGGAGTGGTTGGTTTTACTGAATGGTTTCCTTTACTTAGGATTGTTCCTTCATCTTGCAGAGTATGCTCAGCCTAATATCACTCATTGGGCTGTCATGAGCCCATCTTTTCTTGTTGGGAATATCCAGCAGCTTCCATGGTCAGCTCTCCTGGCAAGAATACCTAGTTCAGGCAGTCGCGTTGAAGTGTGAGCCAGAGGTAGTTCTGTCTCTGTGGTCCTGCTCAATCCACTGCATCTCTCTAACAGCTGAAATGGGAAGTTGGGGTCTTCTGGGGAATTTTCTTTTGAGAAGCCATGCTTGCATTCTAGTTTGGCAATCCAGTCTGCAATTCTAACTCTTCCTTTGTATTTGCTCCCTTTCAGAAGCCATTGAAAAAGCAGATGCCAAACCATTGCTACACATCCTGCGGCATTCACCTTTCCGCTGGCCTGTGCTCGAATCTAACATTGGTCCTGAAGGAGTCTGGTCGGAGAGGAAGTTCAGTCTCTTGCATACCCTTGCAACGTTTCGTGGTCAATATAGCAATTCTGTGTTCATCCGATTATATGTGTCCCCTGATGACAAGGTGTCCAACGAGCATATTTTGAAGGTATAGTGAGGACTTGTTCATCCTATTTGTTCAGTCCAAGGTTAGCCTTTTGGGATGTCTTTCTGGGGAAAGAGACTCATCTTACCTTAGTGGAATCAGAGGATAAAAATTCTGTTAAACATTGGGATCTAGAATATTCCTTCCTCCCAGATTTGCAGAGTGTAAATCATGAACAAACCAATTTTGTCAGCCTTTCAGGAAGCTGGTGGGTGAGTTTCAAGTCATCTCTGATCTGGCCCTCAAATGTCTACTCTGAGCACGTGTGGGGTCCCTAAACTCCAGTGGGGAGCAAGCTGCAAAGACTTTCTGAACTCTGCTCTTCCCCACACCTCCTCATTCCCCTGACAAAGGAACAAAAATGAAAGACTCATCAGTGGGGCACCTGGGTGGCTCAGTGGGTTAAGCCTCTGCCTTTGGGTTAGGTCATGGTCTCAGGGTCCTGGAATTGAGTCCCGCATTGGGCTCTCTGCTCAGCAGGGAGCCTGCTTCTCCTTCTCTCTCTGCCTGCCTCTCTGCCTACTTGTGATCTTTCTCTCTCTGTCAAAAAAAAAAAAAGAGACTCATCAGTGACATAGCTTGGCAAGCATTCAAATAACATTTCTTAAATTGTTTTGTGTCTTGATCCTACTGTATTTTTTGCTTCCACACTTACTTTCTCTTTTTAAGATTTTTAAAAATTTATTTATTTGAGAAAGAGAATGAGTGAGAGGAAATAGGAGCGAGGGGAGGGCCAGAGGCTGAGGGAGCAGACACCCTGCTGAGCGGGGAGCCCAATGTGGGACTCGGTCCCGGGACTCCAGGGTCATGACCTGAGCCGAAGGCAGATGCTCAACCAACTAAGCCACCTAGCTGCCCTGCTTCCACAGTTTCTTTCTTTCTGTTTTTTTTTAAAAGATTTTATTTATTTATTTCACAGAGGGAGAGAGATCACAAGTAGGCTGAGAGGCAGGCAGAGAGAGGAGGAAGCAGGGCTCCCTGCTGAGCAGAGAGCCCGATGCAGGGCTCGATCCCAGGACCCTGAGATATGACCTGAGCTGAAGGCAGAGGCTTTAACCCACTGAGCCACCCAGGCGCCCTCCATAGTTTCTTTGACTAATAATGAAAACTTTATTGAATCACTGATTTTTTTCTCCCAATTCTGTCCTTTGTCAAACCAGCAAATATTAGTGATATTGATGATCAAATCACAGAAGTATAAAAGCTTTAAAGTATATTACCCTCTTCTGGTATAAGCCAACTTTTATTTTTTATTATTTTCTATTTTTTTTAACATATAATGTATTATTTGCCCCAGGGGTACAGGTCTGTGACTCATAAGTCTTGCACATTTCACAGCACTCACTATAGCACACCCTCCCCAATGTCCATCACCCAGCCCCCCCATCCCTGCCACCCCCTTCCACTTCAGCAACCCTCAGCTTGTTTCCTGAGATTAAGAGTCTCTTATGGTTTGTCTCCCTCTCTGGATTCATCTTGTTTCATTTTCCCCTCTCTTCCCCTATGATCTTCTGTCTTGTTTCTCAAATTCTTCATGTCAGTGAGATCATATGATAATTGTCTTTCTCTGATCGACTTATTTTGCTTAGCATAATACCCTCTAGTTCCATCCACATCGTTGCAGATGGCAGGATTTCATTTTTTGATGGCTGCATAGTATTCCATTGTATGTGTGTGTATATACATATATATACACGTATGCATGTACATATATATGCACATATACATATACACACATATATACCTGTACACATGTATGTATACATACGTATACATATATATATGTATACACACACACCCCACATCTTCTTTATGCATTCATCTGTTGATAGACATCTAGGCTCTTTCCATAGTTTGGCTATTGTGGACATTGCTGCTATAAACATTCGGGTGCACGTGCCTCTTTGGATCACTACATTTGTAGTGTTATACAAGACACAGTGATGCTACTTAAGATTCCAGTTGATCTCTGCCTCATGCTGATAGGTTAATCACTTTAAAAACCAACAAACCAGATTTTTAAAGATTTTATTTATTGGGGCACCTGGGTGGCTCAGTCGTTAAGCATCTGCCTTTGGCTCAGGTCATGATCCTGGGGTCCTGGGTTCGAGCCCCCCATCGGGCTCCCCGCTCTGCGGGAAAGTCTGCTTCTCTCTCTCTCCTACTCCCCCTGCTGGTGTTCCCTCTCTCTCTGTGTCTCTCTCTGTCAAATAAATAAAATCTTTAAAAAGAAAGATTTTATTTATTTAAGAGAGAGAGTGAGAGAGGGAGCATGAATGGGGTGGGGAGAGTGGCAGAGGGGGAGAGAGAGAAGCAGACTTTCTGCTGAGCAGTGAGCCTAACATGGGAACTTGATCCCAGGACCCTGAGATCATGACCTGAGCCAAAATCAGGAGTTGGATGCTTAAGCTACTGAGCCACCCAGGCACCCCAAGGCTATCATTCTTTTTGTTGTTGTTGTTCAAGATTTTATGTATTTATTTGAGAGAGATGGAGAGTGAGAGAGAGCACAAGCAGGGTGAAGGGCAGAGGGAGAAGCAGATTCCCTGCTGAGCAGGGATCCTGATGTGGGACTTGAACCCAGGATCCTGGGATCATGAACTGAGCTGAAGGCAGACACTTAACTGACTGAGCCATCCATGTACCTAGGCTATCATTCTTAATTCCAGAACTATTATGACATCCTTTCAAACACCTTAAGTGGTATTTTGAAGTTAGATGGAGACTTTCAAACTTAAGTTTATGCAGTCTATTGGGTGACAGAAGATTTTTTTTAAAGGATTATTTATTTTAGAGAGAGTACGTGTGAGCACACACACAAGTGTAGGGGTGGGAGGATTGTAGAGCAGGGAGGGACAGGGAGAGAGAGCAAGAGAGAGAGAGAGAATCTCAAGCCGACTCCCTGGTGAGTACAGAAACTGATGGAGGGCTTGATCTCACAACCCTGAGATCATGACCTGAGTCCAAATCAAGAATCTGACACTCAGCCAACTGAGTCACCCAGGTGCCCATGGGTGATAGAAGATCTTGATTCATACACAGATAAGTAGTTGCAAATGGCAACCATTTCATTTTTTGCCAACTTCTGGACCTACTCTAAGAATTTATCTCCTTAAACATTTTGTTGTGGAAAATAATACAGAAGTAAAAAGAATAGTACAGTGAAATCCCATGTACTCATCAACTCAGCTTCAACAACTGGCAACTTTTGGCTGTTCTTGTTTTATCTAAATCCTTCCTTTTTGGGGGGAGGCTGTAGCATTTTATAGCAAATCCAAAATATAATATCATTGCCCTGGTAAATCAGTGTTTATCTAATGGAAAGGATTGTTATCACAGCCAAAAATAACCATACTTCCATAATTAACCTCTGACACCTAGTTAATTTTCAGTTTTCCTGAATGTCTTAGACATGTCATTTAAAAAAATTAAACAGTTGGTCTTTGATTCAGGTTCCAAATAGGAATCTCATGTGCATTTGGATGATTAGTCAATTTTAATCTACAGTGTTGTGAGTTGAATGATTTCAGTGCAACCTAAGAGTTGATGAGGGACGTTTCTTGTTTATAGAAGAATTACAGTTTAAAAAATGCAGGAGAAAGAAAAGAATTTAAAAGTTACCATTTAGGGGTACCTGGGTGGCTCAGTTGGTTAAGTGTCTGTCTTCAACTCAGATCATGATCCCAGGGTCCTGGGATCAAGCCCCGCATCAGGCTCCCTGCTCAGTGAGGAGCCTGCTTCTCCCTCTGCCTCTGTCTCCCCGCCCCTTCCCCAAGCTGGTGCTCACTTGCTTTCTCAAATGAATAAAGTCTTTTAAAAAAAGTTACCATTTAAAAAATTTTCTAAGGAGATAAAGGATCAAGGCAGCTCCTATCCATTTTATGTGAATGAATAGTCACACACCTGAATTAACAAAATAGAGCTACAGTCTTCGTAATCGTGACACAGTTAGATGAAGTTCAAGCTTGTGTCTAGATATGGTAGGAGAAGCTTTCTTCTGAGATCTGCATAAAACCTAATGAACCTGACAACAAGAATTAGCAAATCGGTTACTGCCAATGTTGTAGAATTTGTGCACATTGCTTTTATTAGAGATAGTTGAAACTGCACAGAATTTGATTAAGTATTTCAAGCCCTGGAGCACCTTTTAAGTTTTGTGCAATATAGTTTGAAAACCACTGGGGTAGTAGAAAAAAGAATAGGTTTTGGTGTTAAAGAGACTGACACTCATGGTTTGATTTTGTGATTGACTCAGGGAATAGCCTTGTGCAAATTTGTTTCACCTGTCTGCATCTCATTTTCCCCATGTATATTGACAGGTGAATTAGAATGTACTTTTCACTGTTGCTATGTGGTTTAAATGAGATGAATGTGGTGACAGTTTGCAGGATAGATACTGGGACATCGTAGCACAAGACAAGAGGTGCCTTTCTCTTAAAGCATGACAAGGCAACTGGTCAGAACCATTTGGAGAACCACTTGACTCTTCAGTTTTGGTACTCAGCATACTTCTTGGACCTCAAGTTCACATATGTGAAAAATGGGCAATTTCAGTTAGTCTCATCTCCATATGAGCTCCCATGCCACCTTGTAGTGGGAAACTGAGCCAGTCTAGGCACTGCCCCATGTTCTCGTTGCCCCATTTCCTAGTCTTCTCCTGAGATAGTGGGAGATTCTCCGCTCACCAATTACCTGTTTCTGAGAAGAAATCCCTTATCTCAGCCCTTGTGGACCCTTCAAGTGTGCTTCTCTGCTAGGGGGGCCCTGGGTCTCCCGCTCCCTCTGTCGTTCTGCCATTTTCTTGGGGCAGTGACTGGTCACTGTGCCCATGAGAAACTTGGACTTCTTAGGCTGCTGAGATCTTCTTCTTGCTCTGGGAGAACTCTCTCTTACCCTACTCTCCTCCCTCTGTGTACTTGGCTTCTTTTTCCATCACATCCTGTTTTCTTCAATGTTTTTAGCTTTTCTAATCCCATGAACCCATGGGGGTTAAGAAAAAGGACTCTCTTTGGGAAGGCACAGCAATGTGGTGATTCCTTTGGGTGAACAGATGGTACTTTTGGGTGAAGAAAAAAGGCGCCTTTCCTGTGGGCAGAGGTATCACCATGCCAAGGACAGGCAGTTTGGTGAGAGGACCCACCCAGGGGTCCTCTGTCGAGCTGCCCTGTGGCGAGATGGCACAGGACTTGCCACAGGCTGAAATCCAAAAATATAGGAAACAACAGGAGTGAAAGCCCCCAAACAGACCTTGCCACATGAGTTTGGGTTTATTTTATGTAAAGAGAGAACAAGAATGAGGACTTTCGGGACAATGAAAGACTTGAATATATAGGATCCTGAAAAACGTTTGGGAGACCAGGTTGTCTAAGTATGTGTTACAGAAACTGACCTAAAGTCACCATTAGTGGCCTGCTTTTTTCTGACTTTTAACAAAATCCATAAGAATGACAAGGAGAGACCCTCTTGGAGATGACGTTTTTCTAATTGCTTGGTCTTTTCTTTTCCTAAATCATAATTTGGCAGCTGTTTCTTTTTGTGTTACTGCTTTGTTTCCTAACCTGAGGTTTGTTGTAGTTAGAGGGAAAAAAAATAATCTTTCAGTTCAGTATATTGGATTTCCTAAACACATACTTTATTTTTTACTTGGGATGTTCAGATCATTTGTAAACACAAGGATTAAAAAACCTCCAATAACACAGTGTCCTAATGTTGGTCTCTTGAGGAAGTCTTTTGCCTCAAGAGTTTGTGTGTTTCTAAAGAGATTTAGTCGTCAGACCTTATTCTGTTTGGTGTATTTAAAATGTTTCTGGAAACCATAACAATGTAGAGGTTAAAAAAGGTCCAGTAACTTTACTTGAGTCATCTAAACTTTTACAATAAGTGGATTTAACTTCATTTCTTCAGAGGGAAGCTTTGGCTTTCTTGATATTGTCTATTTAGTTTCCTTTCCTTTGAGACTGAAGCTCAAAAGATTGCTTCAAGTTGTCCAGATCTAATTGAAAGCCAGAGCATCTTAATCATAATATTGATGTTCATGATTCTGGCTTACTTAATTTTTGGAAGAAATGGTGGTAGATTGGGAGTTTTAGTAGGATGAAGCCAGGCTGGCTTATGATTTGGTTGTTTGGAGCCAATTAGAGAAGACGGTTGAATACAACAATTTAAGGATTTTAGTAATACTTGCAGGGAAGATGGATGTTATGAAAATCTCCTTTTTTTCTCCTTGAAACAAGAGCAGTGTTTCTCTTTGAATTTTCATAACATCACTAACTCTCAAGTTGGTCTTTGTAGTATTTGTTGCATATGAAGGAGATCTTCATGGAAAACTGTGATCCTATACAAATCGTAATGTATTAAAAAAGATATTTGAGAGTATAGTAAAATGAAGAACTAGAGTATATAGATAAAAATAATGTAGAGGGCATAAACTAATGATACAGGCATGTAGGATCCAGTTTTTATTCAGATGCTACTAATTTTTGATTTGTTACTTAGATTTTGTATGTTCTTAATTTGACTTTTTTCTGTGTGAATCAGATTTAAAATTAGAAAATCTGTTGGGATTTGTTTTATTCAGTTTTTAGGCAGTTGCTGAAACTCAAGAAAGAACAGCCATAGATTTAGAGAAGGTTCTGGAACTTAAAAAAATACTATTTTTAAATGTACATACAATGAAACTGACTTTTTGTGATGTGTGTGTCTGCAAGTTTTTTTTAAAGAAGAATTAAAAAAATTTTTTTTTATTCACTTGAGAGAGTGCGCATGCTTGTGTGTGAGAGCACGAGGGGGGGAGGGGCAGAGGGAGAAGGAGAAGCAGCCTTCCCGCTGAGCAGGGAGCCCAAAGACATGGGGCTCCATCCCAGGATGCCAGGATTATGACCCGAGCTGAAGGCAGACACTTACCTGACTGAGTCACCCAGGCACCCCTATAAGTTTAGACAAATGCATAAAGTCATGTAATCACCACCATAGTCAAGAAACAACAGTTCCATCACCCCCACAAAATTACCTCACGTTTCCCCTTTGTAGTCAACCACTTTCCCCATCTTTGAACACCGTTCTCTGTCCCTGTAGGTTTGCCTTTTTCAGAATGTGAGTAAAACTTGCCCGTGTTGTTCCATGTATCAGTAGTTCATTCCTTCCTATGGCTGACTACTGTTCCAGTATGTGTCACGGTTTACCCTTTCACCAGTTGAAGAACATTCGGGTTGTTTACAGTTTTTGGCAATGATGAATAGAGTTACATGTGGGTTTTTGTGTGAGCATGAAGTTTTTATTTCTCTTAGATAAATACCTAGGAGTGAGATTTTTGGGTCATATGTAAGTGTATGTTTAACTTCTTAAGAAATTATCAAACTGGTTTCTAAAGTGGCTCGGCCATTTTGCATTCCCACCAGCAGTGTCCGAGTGATGTGGTTTTTCTACATCCTGGATAGCTTTTATATGATCAGGTTTTACTTGTTTGTTTTTGACATTCTAATGATTATAGTGGTGTTGTATTGTTTGTGACTTACATTTTCCTTATTATTAGTGCTGTGGACATCTTCCCATGTACTTACTTTCCATCTTCATATCTTCTTTGGTGAACTGTTTCTTCAGATCTTTTGCTTGCTTTTAAAATGGGTTGTTTGTTTTCTTACTGTTGCATGTTGAGAGCTCTTTACATACAAATCATTTTTCATATATGTAGTTTTCAAATATTTTGTTTGTAGCTCATCTTTTTATTCTGACAGTGTCATTCGCAGAGCAAAATTTTTTAATGGTGATGTGTTCCAATTTTTCTTCTCTGGATTGTGATTTTGTTATCATGTCTAATAACTCTTTGTCTAGGGGTGCCTGGGTGGCTCAGTCGGGTAGCTTAGTCGGTTAAGTGTCTGACCTCTGCTCAGGTCATGATCTCAGGGTCCTGGGCTTGAGTCCTGCATCAGGCTTCCTGCTGAGTGGGGAGTCTGCTTCTCCTTCTCCCTCTGTGTTTTCTTTCTTTCTGTCTCTCAAACAAATCAATAAAATCTTAAAAAAAACCCATAACTCTTTGTCTAACCCTAGGTCACAAGAACTCCCCCTATATTTTCTTCTAGAAGTTTCATAGTTTTAGGTTTTACATTTAGGTCTGTGATCCATTTTGAGTTAATTTTTGTATAAGATGTGAGGTATGGGTCAAGGTTCATCTTTTTCTTTTTTTCTGCAAATGGATGTCCAGTTGTTTTAGCACATTCTTCAAAAAGATGATCTTTTCCCCTTTGATTGCCTTTAAGGTGTGAAATTGTTTAATTTGAGAAATTATGTTATACTTTTCCATAATAATTCTGCTTGTTGTCTGATTATTATTCATATTTTTATCACCTATCCTAAACTTTCCAAAGATAGTTCTAAATTTTGCAAAGATTTCTCAAAGCAGAATTATTTGATTCTTTTAAAATAAAAAAAATCAGTCAATGCAGTACAATATTTTAGGGGTACGGAGGTAGAACATCAGGTTAATCAACTCTTTCCAGATTGGCATTTTTGTAAAATAGTACAGTGTGGAGAACAGTGGATCTGGTGATGGGAGACGACGATTCTCCTCTGAGCTCTGCCCAGCCATGTTACTTTGGAAAAGTCACCTCATTTCTTTGGCTTTTGTTTCTCCACAAGAAGGAGGAAAACCAAAGCATCTCTAAGACCTCTTTCAACTCAGATAGCTTTCATGCTATTCAGTACTGGTAGAACCTCAAAAGGGTTAGAATCCATGAAGCAGGGGCCGGTCTCTGATACTTTATAATTTCTGTCTTTGCTGAAGTACCTATTTGCCTGTTGCTGTGAATGTAGGGAACTATTTCTGTACTGGTGACAGAGACTCAAACTCTCCCTGGGATGAAGATTCCATGATTCTTGTTAAAGTGGTTGGTAAGAATTTATATTATAAGCAGAATGCTTTCTGTTTTGTTTCAACAGCTGGACCAAGCAACTCTCTCCCTAGCCGTGAGGGAAGACTACCTGGATAATACCACAGAAGCCAAGTCTGTAAGTTTTACTCATAGTCAACACTGTGCCTTGTCAGACTGTTGTTGGGTTCATAAATTGTTCTAAAATCCCTGACTCTTTACTGGGAATGAACAATGTGACTGTTTGATGACCATGTTGCCAATGCAGGAAGCAGAGGCCTTTTATTCACTCAGACAAATGGCACTCCCTGTCTTTGGGAAGTCTGGGCATCAAGGCTCAGTGCCCTCATGATCGAGCTGGGGAGACAGCACACCCGAATGAAGTAACCAAGAAATGAGCTTGCAGCCTTTCCTTAGAACTGTAGAGAGCTCACTGTACATTGCAGAAGTAAAGTGTGGGGATTTGCCTGGGTTCAACTAGTCAGTTGGTGGTTCTCAGATTGTATGGCTTAAGAATCATTGGGAACCTCCTGTTAAATGTCGATTCTTGGGACGCAGCCCAGGAGAGGCCCATGTAGGAGACTTGAAGTGGGGCCCAGGAATCTGTTTTCTTAACAGATGCCATGGGTTAATGCAAGGTTAATGAGAACCAGATGGGATCAGTTCCGATAGACTTCTTGGGTTGGCTGGGAAACCTAGTAGTTTCATGGAGATTGGAGTAGAGCTGCTTCATTCCCTGATACTTTCAATTCATTTTGGAAACATGGTAGAATTTCCAAAGGAGCCTCAGACCCAGGGGACCCTTGACTAGGGAGTTCACTAGTTTCTGGGCCAGCCTTAGAATGTAAGAACTTAGATTGGGACATCTTGGATCCCAGTGGAAGCCCCTGCACCTTTGCTGATACTAAACCTTGTATCTAGAAGGTTCTGGGGGCGGGAAGCTAGGTAAGATCTTGGGTGACTTTCTGGGTGAGGACACTCATCAAAGAAGATTGGCATGTTTGTATTGTTCAAAGTGGATAGAATGAACTATTGCCAGCCTGCGGGCACCTGCCTTTCTGTTAGAATCACCACTCTATCAACAACCAGGCTTGAAACTGTGTAACCAATCAGTCAAGTCCTGTGGATTCTACTTTCAAAGTCTCTGTTCCTTATGGTCCCCCCTGTCTGCCTTTACTGCTCTAGGTACTCCTTGTTAACTCTCGCCTTGACTACAAGTAGCTTTTAACTGTTACCTCCTCCCCTTCATTTCATTGCCTCCTTAGCACCACTGGACAAGTTCTCTTCTCAAAGTATAGCTCCCGGCATGCTTCTGCTCACACACTAGGCTCTGAATACCTTAGAGGGAATTCAAGGGCTCTTCATGACATGATCCCAGAGCAATTTTGCGGCCTCATTTCCTTTTGTTTTTCTTCCAACAAAGGCAGCTTGCGCACCTCACAGGAGGACTCTTCACTGTGCTCATTCTCCAGGCTGGAATGCTCTACTTTTTGAGTTTCCAAACACTTAGCAGCTTTGTTAAGGAACTGATTTTGGTCTCTCTAATGCTGGTTAGTAATTTCATGTTTATCTCCATCACTGGTTTACACACTGAGAACCAGACTCATGCATTATGTAATTTTTCATCTCTACCCCCCATAAGCACAGAATGCCTAGCAAGACATCCTATACATCCTATACAAGACAAGGAATAAACAATTTCTTAACTTGAATTGGAAATTAGAAAACATTGTTTCTAATTAAGACTATTTGCAAAGCTTGCTTACTGATTAGCAAATATTTATAAAGGCCCTGCTATATGCCAAGCATTGTGTAAGTCTCAAGGTCATAAGCATAGCATGAATAGCATGTAGAATCAAGATGTAAGGAAATCTTATTCCCATAGCACAACTGTGCAATAATTTAATATGTGGTGTATTGAGTTCTCATAAATATGTCTGAAAGGAGACGTTACCCTCAACAAGATCCCACAGTTCCCACAGAGTAAGGCCCCTCTCCAGTGCCATATGAATAGCCTGGAAATGGGTTTATGGGCATGCAGGGAGGAAAAACTGTATTTGCTATTTGCTGGGTTTCTCTTTATCATTCCTCTCTTCTTTTTTTTTCCCTGATTAGTGAGGAGAACTTTGTAAAATCCATACAAAACTGAAGCGACATAGGGATGCAATCACTGCACTTTACTGCTTAGTGTGAAGGTGGATAAATTGAGCTGGAAGAGAATAAATCAGTTTCCACTAGTCTTCATGGATCATTCCGCCTGCTTTTAGCAACCATTCTTCCCCTTTATTTTATTAAAACCTCATTGCCTGGAAAGGGGAGTCTGACCTTTAACTTTCTATTCTGGGCTTATTTGGAGATGTTTCATGTATCTATAATATCACTGGTTGCCAGAAAACTAGTTCTCTTGATCCTTGGTGGCTGGTATCTCTGTCTCTCATGGAAACAGTCCCCCAGTAGCTGCCACTCTTCTTTCTTCCGAAGCGGTCGGTGGATGGTTGGTTTTGCCTCATGGCTGTACCATACTTTGAGCATAGAGTGAAATTGAAGAACATTTACTTCCACCTGCTGTTTTTGCTCTTCTCTGTCCTTGAAGCATGCTTTTTTTTTTAAGATTTTATTTATTTGACAGAGAGCGAGAGATCACAAGCAGGCAGAGAGGCAGGCAGAGAGAGAGGAGGAAGCAGGCTCCCTGTTGAGCAGAGAGCCCAATGCGGAGCTCGATCCCAGGACCCTGAGACCATGACCTGAGCCAAAGGCAGAGGCATAACCCACTGAGCCACCCAGGTGCCCCTGAAGGGTGCTTTCTAATAGGCTGTCATGGTCACTTGCTTCTTTATCTCTTACAGTATCGGGATGCCCTTTACAAGTTCATGGTGGACACGGCTGTGCTTTTGGGAGCTAATAGTTCCCGAGCGGAGCATGACATGAAGTCAGTGCTTAGATTGGAAATGAAGATAGCTGAGGTAAGTCTTAATGTAAAATCTCTTTTTTTTCCTTTTCCTTATTTTAAAAGAAGTATACCATGAGTGAAAAAATATATAAAAATGGTGTCCTGTGGCATTGTCCTTTGGGTCCAAGGTAGAACTCATAGCATCCCCTCTGGAAAGGAACAGGAAGAAGAATCATGACAGAAAGAAGAGCTCCTCTTTCCTTCTACCTCCCTGCTTGAAGTCCAAGGGCCTTATGGCGCCCAGCTGTGGCCAAAGAACAGCATCAGGGAGATCCTCTGACTATGTTTTCCTGAAAGACTTCTGTGTGGTTCCTATAGAAGAATAGTTAGTTAGTAAATCCATATTGATTTGGCTTGAGTGAAGGTTTTTTTCATTTAGTTTACTCTTTATTCCAGTCCCACTCAGGGTCACTCTGACCTAAGATCGGGGCTCTGGGAAGTCTGTTCACCCATCCTAGATACTAGATATACAGCTGGATGTAGAAAGTGTAGAGGACATGCTGGTAAGCATTGTCTAGCTGCCATTCTGGCGCTACCTTGTACCTAACCCTGTTTTTTATTCTTTTCTTGCCCCACTTAAATGTCATTGTGGCACATGCTCTGTTCTCTGTAAGTTGACTTAAGTTGGGGCTCAGGGTAGAGATCTAAGAACAAACTCGAGGGAAAATAATGAGAAATTCTCATGGGTGCGCTTTGTTCAAAACATAACTTCTTTTGTGGAAGAACCAAAGTGCAAAATCCCTGTACATTCTTAGGACCCGAGGGAACAAATGTGAAATCCTTAGTTGGATGTGAGTCCAGGTGTTGCTTGGTTTTGTGTTTGGCAAAGTGGTGGTAGGGTGTTGAGGTACGGAGTAGGGATGATTGATAAGGGACAGGAGGAAGTAGTTTCTCTCAGCTGCAGTGATGTACATGCATACGTCTCTCCAAACTCTTACTTGCGGAGCAGAAAGTTCATTCATTCATGTCACCTTTGAAGACTGTGTGAACACTGCTGCAGATGTTCTGGACTCAAAGACTGGGCCTCTGAGTGATGTCTAGAGGCCATCTGGATTCCCTTCCCAGGCAAATAGGAGACCCAGAGCTCTAATTTGGACTGAAGCTCTGATGCAGCAGGGGAAGGCCTTGCCCTGAGCCAGGGATTTGGACCAAAAAGGGAACTAAAAACAGCTGGGCTGAGGCAAGACTGGGAATTGTTGAGAGGCTAAATGAAGTGACAAATCCATGGGGTGGGGGGAAGTAGTTGGCAGAGAGCTGAAAACAGCTCTGAGGCCAAAGGGCTTCTATCCGGGGCTGTGAGCCCTAGTAGAGGGAGGGAGGAGTGCGGACATTCTCTGAGGCAATGATTAAGATAGAGCCAGGAAGCTGTTTGTAAGATTCATGAACTCTCTCCTGTGGAGGACAAGGGGGGAGAAGCTGAGGGCACTGAAGCATTTAGAAAAGAGGGGGCAGATGTCCATCACTCAGCCCTGTGTGATTTTTGTCTTCAAAAATCTGTGGTGCATAGATTTTTGGCCAGCTGGCAACTCTTACCTCCCTCTTTTATACTCCTAGGCCATTCAAAATTAGTGGAACACATAGTACTAGAGAAGCTTCTGAAGCTAGAGAGACATGACAACCTAGCCAAGCACAAAGAGGTCCTTGTAAATACAGCCATGGAAATGTGCATTTAACCAGTACCAGCTACAGAAAAGTGTTCACAAAGGGAGGGCATGTCGATGGGAGTGGCCCTTGTGATTGGAACCAAGTAGAATTTAATTGGAAAAGCTTGACAGAGAAAATGAATCTTGGGCCAAGTCTTGAATCCTAGTTCAAACTATGGGAGTAGTGATGGCAGATGGGGGCGCCAGGGTAGGAGAGTCCCATGTGAGGTAGAAGGTGGCAAGTTTAATGCAGGGGAATCAGAGGATGAAGAACCTTAAAAGCATGGTGTGGTTTAGGAGTATGGGGAGCTACTTCCTGTCCATAGAAGTGATTAAGATGGCCCTTGAGGAAGATAATCATTGCTACTTTTCTTTGATTCAACATACCTTAGATTTGGTGTTGGCACAGTGGCCAAGAGCATGAGTATTGGGAATAGAAAGAGCATCAAGAGTGAAGGTTGGAGATGTAGACTTGGAAATAGGTGTTTGAGTGGTAACTGAATTCATTCCCCGAGCAGTGGTGACAGGGACGGGTCTCAAGCCAGGGAAAGCAGAGGGAAGAGGGGAGGGGAGGTAATGTAATGAGCTGTTAACAGAATGAGCACAGATGGCAATGGTATCCAGATACTCCAGTGCTCTTTAGTGAAAATGTGTCCCAAGGGATGAAGGGATGTCCCCGTGGTTCATGAGCTCTTTGGGTCATTATCTGGATACCACAGGTGAAAGTGGAGTGTTTGTTTCAGTTGCCTCATCTCAGTTTGGCTATCAGACCTGTGCCAGGAATTGACTTTTATCCATCCACATTGGAGGTGAGGAATGGATTTAGGAAGGTGTTTTTGGATTGAGGGCAGTGTTTCACACTGAACGGAACAGGAGAGATTCTTTTTATTATCTTCATCTTAATTTTGCCTAAAGTGATGGCTTTTTCTCTTTCTCTCACCAGTTCAGTGCTGCACCAAAATCTTGAAAAGCTTTATGATACTCAGCAGATGTTTTGGCACATACAGAAAGTAGTCATGCATCAAGAAATAGTTCATTTGAAAAAATAACCAAAGTCTCTTTCCAACAGATAATGATTCCACATGAAAACCGAACCAGCGAGGCCATGTACAACAAAATGAACATTTCCCAGCTGAGTGCTATGATTCCCCAGGTTGGTGAAAATGATCTAGGAAATGTTATTTTAACTGGTCATTTTATAAGCAATTGTACATCCTCTGTGTGTGAATTTTTGCCTTTGCAAAACCTACTATTAGTCTTCATGGTTATCATCATGTTTGTCAAGTCACCACATAAAATATCTCCAGTCTGTGCATTAGGGTGCTTCCTCCTGTAGGGAACAGAAAATCTTTCCAAGAGTGGACTAAAAATTTAAAGCCCATTTCTTACATGACAGAAGTCTAGACGTAGGTGGCTGTTGGTGTTGCTTTTGCTGTTGAACAGTGTTGTCAAAGACCCACGTTTGTTCTTTCCACTCCACTCTCCTTGGTGTGCTGGCTTTTTGACTTCCTGTTTGATGATCCAGGCTTGTAAGGTATCTACGGTAGCTCCACATACCACGTCTGCCATCAGCCAGGGAGAAAGGGGAAGGGCCAGTGATAGTTAGGTCTATCTCTTTTACCAGGAAAAAATACCAAAGCCTCTCCAGCATATTCCCAGGTGTCTTCCCTTTGTTTCTTAAGTAGGACTGGGGCTGTGGCCATCCCTGCTTACAGGGGAGGCTGCAAGTGAGTAGCAAGTGGGTAACTGGTTTTCCATTTTCATTTTTTTTTTAAGATTTTATTTATTTATTTCACAGAGGGAGAGAGATCACAAGGAGGCAGAGAGGCAGGCAGAGAGAGGGGGAAGCAGGCTCCCCGCTGAGCAGGGAGCCCGATGCGGGCCTCGATCTCAGGACCCTGAGATCATGACCTGAGCCGAAAGCAGAGGCTTTAACCCACTGAGCCACCCAGGCGCCCCATGGTTTTCCATTTTCAATAGTGGATGTGGGCAAGGAAGGTAAAAGAAAAAAAAAAAGAAAAAAGAAAAAGGCTGGAAATGACTTTTGGGGTAGCCAATTAAAAACACCAAGAGAGTGATGCTCTGAAGAGGGGACGCTTATTGCTTTGCGTTGCTCCTGTTTCCGCCTGCATAAGTAAAGCTGCCCCAGAGGGGAGACCAGTTAGTATAGCCTGGCCCGGGGCATCTGTGTGTATCCGGGAGTGAAGAGTGCAGTGAGCTGGCCGGGGTTAGGGGGGTAGTGGGGGGGAGTTTGGGGGGTGAGGGCCAGCACAAGAGGGAGGGAAGTGGGGGAAGGAGAGTGGGAGGGAGGGGAAAGAATGAGAAAC
>LNAC01000489.1:371315-472694 GCA_002007465.1 Ailurus styani
TTGCCTGTCACTCTGCCTACTTGTGCTCTCTCTATCTCTCTGTCAAATAAATAAATAAAATCTTAAAAAAAAAAAGAATGAGAAGCTGGGGAACCGAGGAGGGAGGGAATGAATTTGCTGTCTGCAGGCAGATGGTACAGAAGGCACGGGAAGTCCATGGATAGCATGTGACCAGTCGTTTCTTTGCTACAGTTGAGCAGTTACATCTCTAACTATTTGGTCAGAAATTACAGGCAGTGGAGTATGTTCAGCCAGCTCTCTTTGCCTTTCTCCTTGCTTGCTGTCCAGCAGATGTTCCTTCACTCTGTGTTTGTCTGTCTCTCCTCAGTTTGACTGGCTGGGCTACATCAAGAAGGTCATCGATGTGAGACTCTACCCCGACCTGAAAGACATTGGCCCCTCAGAGAACGTGGTCGTCCGTGTCCCGCAGTACTTTAAGGATTTGTTTAGGATATTGGGCTCTGAGAGGAAGAAGTAAGAGCTTTCTTGTGTATTTTACTGTGACTTTTGTTTTTCCTTTCAAATTATAAGGCGGTTCCTCTCACATCCTTGGAGTACTGTTGTTAAAGGAAGTTACCTCAAAAGAGTCTTAGGGGAAACTGTGGTGCCCTTTGTGACAAATTGGCCAAAATCATTGTCTGGTGTCATTTACTTGCTGTGATAGCAGCAGATACACAATGTTTTTTGCCCCTTATTTCTGGCCTTTCACCATATTTTTCTCTGAAAGCCTCAATTGTTTCCTGCTTTTAGGAGCTAGTTCTATAATGATGCTATTTTCTGAGATTTCTGTATGAACATCTCTTTTTTTCCAGTCCATTCTTGGTCCTTTGCTGCTTTTTTTTTCCTGCTTTCTTTTTAGCCAGTAAGTCACTCTGTTGCAATATAGTGAAGGACCTGTGTTGGATAGGAGTACTCTGAGGGCTGTAGAAAAATTGTACTGATGAAACAACTTCAAGAACTGTCTGGTTTTTCTTATTTTATATATATTTTAAAGATTTTATCTATTTGAGAGAGAGAGAGAGACATAGCGCACACGGGGTTAGGGGAACGGTGGTGAGGAACAGAGGGAGAGGGACAAGCAGACTCTACACAGAGCACAGTGCAGGGCTCAGTCCCACGACCCTGAGATCAGGACCTGAGCCAGAATCAAGAGTCGGATGCAGTGGATGCTTAACGGCTTAACCTTAACCTACTGAGCCACCCAGGGACCCTTGGTTTTTCTTATTTTACTTATTTATTTATTATTATTTTTTAAAGATTTTATTTATTCGAGAGAGAAAGCGCACGCGAGCCTGTGCCCCTGCAGGAGGCGGGGAGGGGCAGAGGGAGAAGCAGACTCCCCCCTGAGCAGGGAGCCCAAATGCAGGGCACAATCCTGGGACCCCGGGATCATGACCTGAGCTGAACAGCAGACGCTCAACTGACTGAGCCACCCAGGCGCCCTATGGTTTTTCATATTTTAAAAAATGTTTTAGAATTGGTTGCTTTGCTACTTTAGCACTACAGACAAGAAGATCCTAAAAAATGTCTGTGAAGGAGAATTTTACATCTTCATGAAGCCATTCAGATTTGACTACAGAAAGTGAAGCTCAACAAAGTTAAGTAGATCTAGAAAGGCAGTTTACTAAGCTAGTTGCCAGGCCACAATTAAAAATCATATTTTCTTATTTGGATTAGGGCTATCTTGCCAGGAGTTATTTTAAAAAAAATGACGCCTGCAGAAGTCCTAGGAATAAAATTTAGCATCCATCCCTACCTAGGGAAACACTTAAACACCTTTGAAGAGCTGCTTTTCCTTTTAAGATGATATCTTATGATAAAAGCAGTATGTGTTCATTGAGGAAAGCATACAGAAAAAGAGAAGAAATAATAAATTTCCTCAAAATTCTACCATTTAGAGATAAGCAGTGATTCTAAAAAAATTTTCTAAGTGAAAATTGAATCTAGAGGTAGCTTAGTAGATGTGTGGGGTAGAGCCTTGCTCTTCAAAGTGCTCCGTGCCAACATTACACTGTATGGTAACTAACTAGGATTTAAATAAAAAACCCGAAAAAAACCAAAGTGTGCTCTGTAGACCAGTAACGCCAGCAGCATCACCTTGGGCCCTTGGGGAAAATATTGAATCCGAGGCCCCTCCTCCATAGAGATGGAAACAGTAGTTCTGGGGTGATGCCCTGGAATCTGAATTTTAACAAGCACCCTTGGAGAATCTTTCAGTTTGTGTTTCTGGGGGAATCACTGTGTTTGAAGACTGATTCGTGTTAGTCACCATTATGGCTAACAGTTACCTTTGATCTTCCAAAAAAAATGTTATTCCCACTTTATAGATGAGGAAGCTGAAGTAAAGTGACTTCTGCAGGACAGAACTTGAAGAGGGGATGGAGCTGAGAGTCTAAACTGGGTCGCCCTCATTGCTATACAGCCTGCCCCTGGCACACATGTCCCTGTATCAAAAAGAGACCCTTTGCAGACATTTCACTGCTAGTTTTGGAGATAGTCAGTTCTGGCATTGCCAGGGTTCCAGAGCCATCCTGGGCTGGTCTTAGCTGGTCAGGGCTTGACTGCGGCTTCCCCTCTTCTGTCGCGCCCCCTGCCGGCCTGGCAGTATTAGGCTTTTCTTTCTGACAGTGGGGCTGTGGGGCGGGTGGTACTGCCTTGCTGGCAGGCCGTGGTGCAGAGCACCGAGACCCGCCACAGGTGGCGCCAGAGGCTGCACTGGCCCTTGCAGTTCAAGGGAGTAGGTGGCCGGGGCAGGGCCATTTGGAGGCCCAAGCTGGAGGCTGCCTGTGGGGACAAGGAGTAGGTGTTCAAGGTGGAAGGGGAGTGAAGATGCAGTGATGTGTTGGGTCCCTCACATTAAGCCCATCTCTTCCTAACTCCATGTTGAGTGAGCTCAAGAGAACAGTTTGAAATGGGCATAGTCACACCATGGAAATTGGCAAATGCTACAAATAAAGTTTTTGTTTTGTTTTGTTTTGTTTTGTTTTCTTGGAAAGCCAGTTGTGAAACATTTACTAGCACATCACTGGTTGAGAGGTGCTGCAGATGTCCCTCCCTTTCTGTCTACCCCTCAGCTCTCCCGCAACTCCTGACATGCGGATGCCTCAGACAATTAACCATTTAATTTGGTCAGAGGAGCAAAATGGGAGGAGGGGAGAGGCTGAGGAAGGATGGGGTTAGAGAGATTTTGCATGGGGTCTTCCTCTGGGGAAGGCCTGACCTCATGGAGATCATCTGCATCAGTTCTTTTTTTTTTTTTCCAGCAGGGCGGCTGAAAGCAAACCCTTGGAGATTTTTCCAAGCCTCTGATCTTTTCTGTTTTTGGTTTTATTTTAATATAAAGCCAGCACAGTATACATTAAAGTGAGATGATTCTCATTGAACATATGCTTCTAGAGGCCTGCCTGGAAAACGTGCTATCATGTGGACCTCTTACAGGGCTCAGTGCTGCTGAGGGTGATCTGGGGCCTTGTTGTTCAAAGTATGACCCATGGAGACCAGTACAGGCCTGGCCTGGGAGCTTGTTAGAAATGCAGAAATCAGGCTCCACTCCAGACCTACTGAATCATCATCTGCCATTTAGTAAGATCCTCAGGGGGTTCATATACACACTAAAGTTTAAGAAGCACTGATATGGGATTTAGAAATTCCCAGTTTAGCTGTGTGTGCAGAAAGAGGAGAAGATAGAGTTTTCCTAGACCAGTGGTTCTCAAACCTGACAAGCATCAGCACTTCCTGAAGGGCTTGTTAAAATAGACTGCTGGGGGGCGCCTGGGTGGCTCAGTGGGTTAAAGCCTCTGCTTTCGGCTCAGGTCATGATCTCAGCGTCCTGGGATCGAGGCCCGCATCGGGCTCTCTGCTCAGCAGGGAGCCTGCTTCCTTCTCTCCCTGTCTCTCTGCCTGCCTCTCTGCCTACTTGTAATCTCTCTCTCTGTGTCAAATAAATAAATAAAATCTTTAAAAAAAAAAAAATAGACTGCTGGGTCCCATCCCACCGTTGTGATTGTTGAGATCTGGGGTGAGGCCTAGGAATTTTCTAACAAGTTCTCGGGCAATGCTGAAGCTGCTGGTCTGGGGACACACTTTGGGGACCACTGCAGTATGTGTACATTTGAGCGGTCTCTAGGATTTGTGAAGATCTCTTTGGCTTTTGAGAACCTTTAAGAAGAACCTGTTTGGCTTTCCTCAGGTAGTTTGACTTAGAGGAGCATATGCAAGCTCTGGAATCTGAATACCAGATGTTAGTTCTGGATTTGCCACAGACTTGCAAGTCCGTTGAACTCTGACCTTTGTTTTCTTCATCTGATAATGAGGATAATAATAACCATCCCATCACAGTGTCATGAGGATCAGAAAAGGCACTTAATGATCGCTTGAATGCAAACAAATGTAAGCTGTCACTAACTGACAAGGGGCAGCAAGGGTTTCTTTAAAAAAAAATCTTCTTAGAGGCTTTGGGAAATGATTTCATATTGCTCTTTTAATGGTGGGTTCTCTCCTGAGATGTTTTGCTTTCCTCTGCTTTATTTATTGCCATTTGGGGAAATTACCATACTGCTGAAAATGCTTTTTGGAAAAAATAAAGAGATATTATGTGTTATTTTCAAGGACTGTTGCTGAATATGATTTTTGTTCTGCTTTTTGATATATCTGAGCATTAAGTGGCAGTGATTCACTCATTACGGTCCGATCTGTTTCTGGCGTGGTAATATTAGCACTCCAAAGCTGGGCTCCCCAGCGTTCTGCTAGTGTATTTATAACCCGCTGGAGCAGCTCATCAGCGCCATTGTCTTTCTGTTCGAGCTTCCCTGCATTCCATCTTCCAGCTCTCAGAGGTCTTGTTTTGCTGTCGTCTTAGTAATGCCTTGCCCATGAAGGCCTCACACACTATTCTTTCTTCGTACAAAGCATTTGGGGTCTTTTGACTGGCCAGGAAATTTGTGCTGAATTAGAGGCATTAATTTATTATTAATTTCCCCGTAGCCAGGGAAAAAGCACAGAGCCTTTGGAGGTAGCCCCACTTCTGTCTGGTGTAGCCTCCATCGCTTATTACACTGGTTCTCCAACTTGTTTGCACATTGAACTTAGCTGGGGGAAAATTAGAAACAGTATTTATGCTGGATCCCACCCTAGACATTCTGATGTCATTGCTCTGGAGTGGCCTGGGCATTTAGCTGGACTGCTTAAAGTCCTCACATGACCCTAGCGAGTTGGAGATGCACTGACTATGTGTTCATGAGGAGTCACTTAATGACTCAAGTTTTCTTGGTGTGTGAGACCGGCCCCGTAACACCTCTCCTGCAGGGCGGGCGCCCGTGCTTCTCCAGCCCCCACACACTTGCTCCATACCGCCCCGTCCGCCAACCACGTCACCTTCCCCAGGGAGTCTGGCTTATCACTCTGCGCTTGAGGAAATAGCTTCTGAACTCCTGAAAGCCTATCTGCTGGCCATGGACCATCTTCTAATATGTACCCGGGGCTCCACCATGGCTTTCAAACCCAGGAAGCCATATTTTAAGGTTGAAGAACATACAGACCTTGTGTCTGGGTCAGGCTCGCCTCCTCTGATGCTCCAGACACTGGGCTCTGTTAGCTACCCGCATTGTCTTCTCTGTGGCAGAACTTTCTGCCTATCTCTGTGAGTGATGACCTTGCTCACCATCTTCTCCAATACATAAGCTATTGCTGATTAGCTTGTCGAGAGTTCATATTCCTGCCTCTCACCCCTAAACCTTCTGTTCTTTAGGCCTGACTCCATCCGCGTTCCTCTCATGAGGCTGAATCTTATGCCTCAGTCTGAGGTATGTGCTCCTTCTAGTGAAGTGTCCGGCATGTGCTTCTGGGTGCTAGGGTCCGCCAACTCATTATTTATGCATTTATCTTGTTTCTCCTGTTCAGCTCAAAGCTCCAAGAGATCAGGGACTGTATCTTTCTCACCTTTCCATCTCCCGGCACCTAGAACTAGTAGCATGTATCTGGGTGGTCAGGATGTGCTGAATGAGTGCAAGTAAGTACTTATCTGAAGTTCTGTGGGCCCCAGCGAGGCTCTTCACTCTCTGAATGTAGGTGCCGGACTCCTATTTCTTTACAGTACTCAGGGCATCTGGAATGATGGTTGGCCAACAGGAAGTGCTCAGCGAGCAATTCTTGCACAAGAGTAGAAATGTGAACCGAGAAGATCCAAAGGAATGACCTGCAACTACATATTTATTATAGCAGCCTGAAAAGAGGGCTGGACTTTGCTGCTGAGAGTGGTTGTCTCTGTCTCTTCATCCACTGAAAAGAGAATTAGTGTCAGTTGAGTTCTATATAGATGGCCATGGAGCCTTCATTTGATTTGTATGGCACACATGAGGGGGAGGGCCCCGTCACCCTCCCTGGTTTGTTTTCAGTTGGTACATTGAGAAAATAATCTGACGCCATTTACTATATACCTGTAGATTAATGAATTGTTTTAAGTGGTTTAACCCCCACAGAATGAGCAAGTGGCTTAAAAACTTCTTGTAGAGAAAGAGGAATCAAAGCTCTTACTAATAATGTAAGAACAAAGTGAACATCAGGAAAATGGCAGAAGTGACCCTTCTGCCAGTCTAGTGTGCTATCTTGGTTAGCCGGATGACAGGGTAAAAAACAATGGTGGTCTAACCAGATCCGAAAAGGATATGTTCAAAATGTTTTGAAATAGTCAGGAACATTGTATAAAATGTGAATTTGTATCCACTGTTATTGTTTAGTAACCCAGTCCTCTGTGGATAATGTATGTGTCAACCGATAGTGTTTGAACTTTTGAAGACATCTTTGTTTCATTTTATCTTTTGAAACTCCTATTTCTGTATTTGTTAAAAGCATTCCTAATATGTTAGTACATTAGTTTATCTTTATATAAGTTAAAATAGCTCTACAAATACCGAGTGAATACACTGCAATGTATTTAATTGCTGAGAGTGTACATCCACTGGGTTAGAGTGCCATGCAAATGAGAGTGGGTTGCTCTTAATGGGCCAAATGCCATCTTCATGTCACATGGATTTAACATGGCTGGATGACCCAAGAGACATCTCAGGAATATGTGTTATTAGTCACCATGGTAATGGCACAACTGGGAGGGGATGATGGGTCATTAAAAATTCATCATCACTACTGAGTTAGAAATTAGATCATACATCCTTCTGAGGTCAGGGCATCTTTTGCTTATGGAAAAAGGCAACAGTTAACAAAATGTAATGGATTTTTAAAAGTATCTGTTATGGGCATTACGTGAGTGTATGGGCTTATTCATATGTTTGGAAGTAATGACAATAAAAAATCAGGAATTCTTTATTAAGGGTTTTGTTATTTACTTGAACCTCACAGTAAACCTATAAGGTAGGAATCATCTTCGTTGTATGACAAGAAAAGATAAAATCAGCAAGCTTCAGTGACAAGCTCAAGCTCATGTAAGTAAGTATAGAACCAAGGTGCAAATCTAGATAATTGGCATTGGTCAATATATTGCTGTTTGTTCCCAAAAGTAAGACTGCATCTGCATTTTATGAAGTCACCTAACAATTCCAGGGTTTGGACAGTTTCTAGACAGAAAGGTCTAGGCGCAGCAGATTCCATGCCCCAAGAGGGAAAGCAAAACATTGATGCTGAAGCTTCGGGCTGGAATCTTCATTTCATCTCTCTCTATTAAGTGGCGAAACGCAAGCCAGTTTTGGTTGAGCTTATTGCCATTGTATCATCTTATGTCATTTCTCCAGTGCAAGTTCTACAGTTTTCTATGAGCAAGAGGTCCCTCCAGTGGAGCTTGGCCAGCAGTTTTCCCCAGGGTATTCTGCAGAGTATCAGGTATCAACACAATTGTAATAAATGCACATTTCTCTCTGCTAACAGGACCATTGCCAACTATTTGGTGTGGAGGATGGTTTATTCCAGAATTCCGAACCTTAGCAGGCGCTTTCAGTATAGATGGCTCGAATTCTCACGGGTAAGTTTGAAGAAGATTGCAATGTTACATCACTGGATAACTTTACATGCCGGAACAGTCTGTATATTAACTAATCCAATAAAAATCATCTTTAGGGATGGGACAGAGGGAGTTTTGCAGCCCAAACTCTACTTTTTTTGATTTCTTTCTTTTTATTAAGTGAAACCTTATGTACTATAAACTACACACAAGCTGTACTTTGATGAGGCCATATAAAGATATTTGGGGCAATATTTGGGAATATCATATTGTTTTCACTCCCTCTTATTGACCTATTCCCCTTTCCCCCAGTGTTTTTAACTGGGTCACTGTAATTACAGTTTTAATGTATCTTAGTGATATATTTGTAACTATTTTTCATTTTCAGTATTATGAATATTCAAAATATGCATAATATATGTGTTAGATGGTAAAGTTTCATCTTTAGGGGCAGAATTTTGTTTTTATCTTGACTTAAATTCAGTCTTTGAATTTATACCAATTCTGCCAGGCCAGAGAGGCCTAAATCTGGTCTCCCCAGGGAACCTGACTCAACTGCCAGAAACACTTTGCTTCTTTCCTGCTCACCTGGTTCTTTGATTTTATCTTCACTCCCTTACTTACATAGGTGTTATTTTGCCTTTGTTTCACAATTTTCTGGGTTTTTTTTTTCATTTTAAATATTTCGTGACTTTTAAAATGTATTTTAAATTTATTTTTCGCTCAACTAGAAGTGAATGACAAATTTTATAATAGTGCTTTCATTTAACAGATGTTTTGGTTATTAGAGAAAGAGGTGAATACAGGAATTTGTGGTAGGTCATTACTGTTGAGCAGTAACACCATTATTTTGGACACATTTGGCTCTCGGTCACTAGAGTATTGAGTTTTATAGCGAACACTATAAAATAGCTTTATTTATTGAGGTCATATCGGAGGGTTAAGTTACAAAACAAGTAGATTTTACATATATATAAACATATATATGTGCCTTTGTATATATACATATGTTATATATATATATTTATATTTATATATATGCATGTGTATTTTTAACCCCTGTGGATCACATGAAAGATAGTACTCAGTTGCTTTTCAGCCCTACTGTGAAGAGAATATGAGAGAACGGTGTAAGTAGTGTGTGAGAATTGGCAGGTTAGGTATGAGGAGGGGATGTTTCTGGAGTGTAGAGTGCTAAATATAACATGGA
Organism: Ailurus styani; assembly: GCA_002007465.1. Taxonomy (NCBI): domain Eukaryota; kingdom Metazoa; phylum Chordata; class Mammalia; order Carnivora; family Ailuridae; genus Ailurus; species Ailurus styani. The sequence goes on from LNAC01000489.1 coordinate 380,474, forward strand.
GTTGCCAGAGACAGTTGTAGGATCTCCTTCTCTAGAGATTTAAAAAATACATTGATTCCTTCCGTCTGTGAGGGGCTGTGTTGCCAGAGAGCAGGGGGAAGGACGACGTGCCAGCAGCCTGGGGCTAACACGGTGCAGGCGATGTCGCTGCCGTGCGCAGGGCCCCCCTGCCTTGCCGCTCACCTTCAGTCTGCATTTTGAGCCTTGAGCCCTGAACTTCCATCCTCCAAGGGCATTTTAAACACGATTTATTTCTTTGCTTTCATCACCAAGAGTAAACCTTTGAGCCTTCCAAGTCCTGCTTTTTTTTTTTTTAAGATTTTATTTATTTATTTGACACAGAGAGATCACAAGTAGGCAGAGAGGCAGGCAGAGAGACAGGGAGAGGAGGAGGCAGGCTCCCCGCTGAGCAGAGAGCCTGATGCGGGCCTCAATCCCAGGACGCTGAGATCATGACCTGAGCCGAAAGCAGAGGCTTTAACCCACTGAGCCACCCAGGCGCCCCCAAGTCCTGCTTTGGAACCTCCTCACTTGTTTGTAAATGTTTTGTTGTAATGGCATAACTGGGACTGATGGGGAAAACATTTTCATCTGTTTTTCACTTGGGTATGGGTGTGTTCTTTGCTATGATACGATGTAAATATGCTTCTTGGGTCGTTCACGGTGGGCCATGTTGTCTTTGGACTTGTGAATGTACTACCCAGAGCAAGGAAACCCTCACTGGGCAGGAACTTTGATCACCCACTGATACTAGACCTTTCCTAGTGGAACTTCAGTTCCCAATAGATAATAAAGGCTATCTAGACACTTGGATGGGACAGCATCCGCTCATTTCCTTGCTAACTGCCGAAAAGCTGTGCCATTCTCCTAATCCTTCATTTAATGGGGAAAATGGAGAGGAAAGGATAAATACATTATTTTCTACCATCAAAGTATTTTCATTCAGTTTTAAGTCTAACTAGAAACAAGCAGAATTTATTTCTTCTTCTGATTTCACTGTCAGCTCAACTGTCAGACCATGTATATGGGTTGGGGTGTGTGATGTTTTGTCGCCTGTTTTCTCCAGGTTGTGTGAATTTTTTTTTCAGCCATAGGTTTTATCCAAGTGAACCTCAGTCTGAATCAGCTGTCTCCCACAGGTAATTCAGGGGACTACAACTCTGTTGCCTCAATGGGACAAATGCGTAAACTTTATCGAAAGTGCCCTCCCTTATGTTGTTGGGAAAATGTTTGTGGATGTGCATTTCCAGGAAGACAAGAAGGAGATGGTAAGTGCTCCTCCCCGCCCCCCCCACCCAAGAGCCATGGCAGTCTGCCAGGTCTGATGTGGGCATGGCCAACAGGCCCATGGCAGCCCTCCAGCTCTGAAAGCGATGAAGCTAGATAGTTAATAGTTCACCTTCAGAGAGGAATTCCTGCAGTATAATATTAACTACATACTCAAACCTAGAATATAGTCGTAAAAATTAAGACAGTTAGAAGTGAGAAAAGAAGCATGAGATCATGTCACCCAGAGTCTGAATTTCTCCTGTAGAAGTTAAATGTGTAAAGTCAATGCTTAGGAACAAAGAGAGCCTAGATGATTTTATGATTAGATATTAGACTGTTGTAATTAAAAAAGGTAGGGGTTTTGTAGTCAGGCCCCTCTGTTTTAGAGATGAGGAAGCTGGAGACCCAGAGACAAAGAGATTTGTAATATATTTAACAGCTATTAAATGGTTTAGAAATAGAAATAAATTGCACAGGTTTTTTTTCTACTTATGCTGTTTTCTGGAAACTTCAGAAGTGTGACATTTATTTCAGAGACAATACTGTGTGTCTATTTTTTGTTGTTAACCTAAAAAGAAATTCTTTTGTTTTGGGAATTCCTAAGCATATACAAAAATGTAATGAGCAATGTAATGAGCTTTCATGTACCTATGATGTATGGTAATTTGTAGTTGCTGTGATGGCATTAATGGCCCAGCCAGATCCATCTGCTAATAAAACACGAGGTTTGGTTTCATTAATTTACTCAACAAATACTTGTTGAACACCTGTTATATGCCAGGCGCTGTCCCAGGCCCTTGGGACACAGCAGAGAACAGAAAAAAGATCCCTGACCTCATTTAGTTGACATTCTAATGGGTGGTGGGGGGGGACAGACAAGTATGTTGCAAGATGATAAGGACCCTGGAAAAAAGAAAAAGGAGATCAGGGTAGAAAGGAATTGGGAGTGCTATAAGGTGAGGAGGTGTGGGGCAGGTTATAGGATTAAATAGGGTGGTCAAGGAAAGCCTCACTGTGAGGATGACATTAGGCAAAGGTGTGCAGGATGTGAAAGAATTAGATATGACAGCTATCTGGGGGAAGAGTGTTCCAGGCCGAAGGAATAGGTAGTGCAAAAAGTCCTATGGCTGGGACGGGGCTGGAGCACTCAAGTAATAGCAGGGAGGCCCATGTGGCTGGAACAGAGTGAGTAAGGGTAAGAAGTAGGTGCTGCAGTCAGAGCAGTAATAGGGATGGTGGCATTTTGTAAGGCCTTATGGGCCATTGTAGAATTTTATCCTGAGTGCAGTGGGGAGCTAATGTGGGCTTTTGAGAGGGGGCTTGAGGTGACCTGACTTATGTTGAAAGGATCACCGTACTGCTGTGTTGGCAAGAGACTGGAGGGAGTCAAGGACAGAATCAGGGAGACTAGTTAGAAGACTGTTGAAAGAAAGGGGCACCTGGGGTGTTTGGTCAGTTAAGCATCTGACTCTTGATCTCAGCTCTGGTCTTGATCTTGGGGTTGTGAGTTCAAGCCCTGCATTGCACTCCATGCTGGGTGTGGAGCCTACTTAAAAAAAAAGACCATTGGACGGACCAGGTGAGAGATGATGGTAGCTTGGACCAGGTGGTAGCAGTCAAAGTTGTGACTAGGGGTTGGATTATGAAGTAGAACCAACATAATTTGCTGACAGATTCAGTGAGGGATATGAGAGTGAGAACTTTGAGTCTGATTTCAGTGGAAGCATGAAGTTACTGTTAACTGAGAAGAGGAACGCTGTGGAAACCAGATTTGGATTTGGGAGAGATCAGGAAGTTAGTTGTGGCCATGCTGAACTTCAGAGGTTATCAGACTTTCAGTTGAAGATGTCAAGGAGGCAGTAGGTATGAATCTTGGCTTGAGGATAGAGGTTGGGGTTCAAGGTTGGAAGAGAGAGGAGAAGGTGTGAAATAGTTGTCCAGGGCAGTGGGAAACTGAGGAAATATGGTTACCTAGAGGCAGTAATGGTATAGATGAGGTTGAAGGTCATGAACTGAAAGGCTCCTCACCTTCACAGTGTGTTCTTCTTCATTTGTTTCTACTACATTGGAGGAGAGGGTGTATTTTGAATTAGAAATTTGGATTTAGATTTAGCCAAGGTGGGGATTTTTTTGGTGTGTATTTTCTTTGTCATGAATTATAGTTTAAAAATGTCATGAAGCAAAATATCTAGACAGAATTAACTAATGTAGGAGAGGAAGAATAATCTCCCTCTACCTTTCCAGGTTCTTGAGATCCCACTGTGATAAAACACAGATTAACAAGAGAAAAAGAAGTAAGTTTAATAAAGTGCATACTTCCTGTATACAAGGGAGAGACCCAGGAAACCTGAGGAACTCCCAGAAGTGGCTCAGGCCACTACCTTAATTACCATCCCCAGCTAAGGAAAAAGAAGATAAGAAGATGTGAGTACAGGGGTGGGCAGGCCAGTGTTGGGAGGTTACCAGGAAAAGCACAGTAGACAAGAGGTAAGGTTATTATGCAGATTTAAGTCATGTTCTTCTCCACTGATCAAAATTTCTAGAGATGAGAGTCATCCTCCTTTTCCTGATACAGGGAGGATTTCCCTCCTAAATGTTAATTTCTCTCACAAAAGGGTAACTTTGACTCTGTTTTGAGAGGATCCCCTGTGTCTTTAGCTTCTCAGAAATAATCCATCCCAAAAAATCAGTATGCCCAAGAGGTATATTCTAGGTATATTTCACTAATAATGATCCATTGTAGTCATTCAGATAAGAAGATATGAGCAGCTTGGATGCAGGTGCTCAACAAACACTGATTTTAAAGGCAAACATGTAAAGTCTGTTACATCACGATAATTCAAGTAGTTGGTATTACGTGCTGCTACATAATATGAACTGTTTGGTATTATGTGTTAATCCCGTGGGGGAGGAAGAATTTCCTATACCCTTCATTGTCCTTTTTTGTTTTTTTTAAAGATTTTATTTATTTGAGAGAGAGAGCACGCATGTGCGCTTGTGAGCAGGGGAAGGGGCGGAGGGAGAAGGAGAGAATCTCAAGCAGACTCTGCACTGAGCAGGGAGCCTGATGCAGGGCTTGATCTCATGACCCCGAGATGATGACTTGAGCCAAAATCAAGAGTCTGACAATTAACCAACTGAGTCACCCAGGCTCCCTCAAGATCCTTTTAGCTGGACAAAGAATCAAATTGACATGAGAAAGATCAACAGGACAAAACCAAATTTAGCTTTGTGCATATGGAGAAGCCACACAGACATGAAATTTTAAAGACTGGCACCATGAGGCTTACATGAGCTCCTGAGCTCAGGAGAAGGGGAAGGGTGTGAAGACACAAAGGGGAGGAAGACCATTTGCAGGAAGGTGAGAGAAGATGTTTGAAGAACGAAGCTGGCCCTGCTATGCACATAGATTACTTAGATACAGAGGAATCTTTGTTAATAGCTCTCTTCCTCAGGCACAGGCTCTCTCACCAATGTAAATGTAGGCAAAGGGGGAGGTAAGGAACTTGTCCTGAATCTGCTTGGTTTTGTTTGCTTTTGACTCAACATAATCTTGCCGGAGTGGCCCATATTGGGGCAGCTAGCCCTTGGCCCCTACAGTAGATAACACATAACTCTGTATTTGCTGAAGTTTGCCTTGGAATACCTTAAATCTAAGTACATTTACCTGGATTTTTTTCTTTTTTCTTTTTTTGATACTTAGGGGAATTTTCTGCCAAGTTTGAGACTGTATTTGAACCTCCAAGTCCCCTTCTTGCGAATAATTCCACAGTATTCCCATTGTGTGTTTTCTTTCACTCTTTGCTTAGAGTAAATGGATTGAGACTTTATCAGATAATCACAGTGGTAACATTATAAGCTTTGGGAAGGATATAAAAACAATTAAGGGATAACAGAGGGTTTTTTGTTTTTCGTGGGGTTTTTTTGGCAGTAGAAGAATTTTAAGTAATATGAAAGGTATGTGGATTAATCTGTTTTTCTCAGTTTTGGTGTGAAATTCCCCTTTTCATGTGTTAGGGTGTAATATTCTAAAAGTCAATTTTGGCAGTTTTCCCCCTTATTTTGATATACATGGGACTTGGAGGTAGTGGGATAGTTACACGGATAGTCATCTATTTTACATAAAATTGTTTTCCCCCCTTAAGCCGAAGCTATTTGCCTCAGGGAGTACTTAAGTTGGAAACTTATAAGAGAAATATCTGACTTTTTATAGCCTTGTTACAGGGCTCTCATCCAAGAACCACCTGGAACCACTGATTTACTTGAAAAACATTCTGTATTATTAACTAGAGCCCAAAGAAAAAGAAAACCAGAAAGATCCCCAATGGGACAAATTCCAGAGACTCTAACTCCGAAGGAAGGCTGCCATTGTTTTATTTATAAAAAAGATTGCTAAGCAGATGAGTACATTCAGAAGGTTAAATTTCAGGTACTTGTCAGACTTTAATGTGTACACAAATCAAATGAGGCTCTCGTAAAAATGCAAAGTCTCACTGCATTTTGCCAAGGATCTTTTTAACTTAGGTCTGGGTTAGGACCCAAGAACTTACATAACAAGTTCCCAAGTGGTGCTGATGCTGCTGGTCCAGGGACCACACTTGGAGTAGCAAGGCCTTTGCATCATTCATTTGCTTGCAAACAGTTTCCACTAGAATCCCAACCCTGGTGATTCATGTGAGCGGGGTAGGCTGTTAACTCGGTCACCAGTACTTTGTTTAGCCACGTTTCAAGTGTTCCTTTGCCACTGTGGCTACCATTTTGGACATGCAGTTGCCGTATTGGATAGTGTCCTTTCAAAGATTTGAAGAGGGATCTGTTGAGTTTAGTGTGCTGGGGGTTAGTCCTTGGGTGAGAGTGTGCTCATAGTCAGGTTTGGGAAGGCAGGGTCATCGGTCCCTGACCAATTGGGTTTCATGGGGGGCTCTAATATCGGGGGGAAGGACTCAAGCAACACCAGGATTCATGGCTTGGGAACCAGGATTTGGAGTTGGGGTCAGGCTGCTACTTGGTGAGGATGTTTCAGGTTCCCTGGCGTTCCAGCATAAAGGAGATAAATTCCAGATGCTGCTCTGCAGTTAGAACCTGGAAATCTTGCTTCTCATTGGCTCATAGACTGGATAGAGAGGAGTCCACAAGTTAAAGGCATTCAGTGCCTTGAAATTGCAAAGGACTTAGTCAAGCTGAAAGCCACGGGTTCCAAGATCAAATACCCTCACAGGCAGTAACATTAAATAACATAGAGAAGTAAAGCTGGCTAGGTATCAGCAAAAGCCAGGGAAAGTGCAATGATGAGACGAAATTGCCTCTGGAATTTGGTGTCTGGGACACAGTAGTGGTGAATAGGAATGAGTATGCTCTTCAGGATTCAGTTCAGGCTGTATTCATGCAGGATGTCTGCCTTGCTAGGTGTCTGGTGTGTGTGTGTGCGTGAAGGGGGGAGAGAGAGAGAGAGAGAGAGAGAGAGAGAGAGAGAGAAACTGTGCTGCTTTGTTTTTTGAGAGAATTCAGAAATAGCGATTTTTATGTGAAATCTCCCATATTTTAAATCTTGGTCAATACTTCGGAGGCCAAATGAAATATGTCCTGAGTATACCATTCTGTGTCTTTTACACTAACATTCTCTCTCTCCCCTCAGTCTTCGGAAACAAAAATCAGGAACCTTGATTATTAGAGATCTTCTTTAATTTCTTAAATCTTATATAGAAGACCATGTAAAATTTAAAAATACAGTGTATTAGCTAAACATTTAACAAGTTGCTTTTGTGGAAAGTTATACACAGGATATGGAAGTGGGACTCCTCAAAGAATACATGATGTATTGTTGCTATAAACAGAGATGATGCTCTTGTCCCATGGTAACAAACTCTGATCTATATGCTTATGACCTAAATGACAGGAGAAGATTAGGAGTGTGTTTGTGGAGGGGAGGAAGGATGTCTAAAGTATTACTTGGTATTTTGCTTTTCCATTTTATTTTTATTAAATTATTATTTTTTTAAATATTTTTTTTGATTTTTATTTGAGAGAGAGCGCGTACACACATGCATGCGGGAGCATGTGAGCAGGGGGAGTAGCAGAGGGAGAGGGACAAACAGACTCCATGCTGAGCCTGGAGGTGGTGTTCATGCCCAGACAATCTAGCTTTAAACTAGTGTTTTATTCTCCTGCTTCTCACTGAAAACAAAAACAAAAACACAACAACAACAACAACAAAAAAAACCACTTGAGTCTTCCCTGATTTTGTCTGGAATGAGGAAACCAGTCAAAATGAGGAGACTTGTTTTTTCTTTTTAGGATTTATTTATTTTACAGAGAGAGAGTGAACATGTGAGTGGGAAAGGACAAAGGGAGAGGCAGTGAGAATCTTCAAGCAGACTCCCTGCTAAGCATCGAGCCCAACATGGAGCTCAGTCTCAAGACCCATGAGATCATGACTTGAGCCAAAATCATGAGTTAGTCATGAGTCAGTTGCTTAACTGAGCCACCCAGGTGTCCCAATGAGAGAAATTCTAAGTGGCTTGTTTTATAATTAATTCACCCTTATCAAGATATTACTTGGGTGCCTGGGTGGCTCAGTGGGTTAAAGCCTCTTCTTTCGGCTCAGGTCATGATCTCAGGGTCCTGGAATCAAGGCCCGCATTGGGCTCCCTGCTCAGCGGGGAGCCTGCTTCCTCCTCCCTCACTGCCTCCCTCTCTGCCTACTTGTGATCTCTGTCTGTCAAATAAATAAATAAAATCTTTAAAAAAAGATATTATTTATTCTAATATTAAGATCTTATAAAAATAAAAGGCACATGTTTATTTCTTAGTGTTTTAGAGATAGGAAATAATTGGAATAGGTTTTGCTTCTAATACTTCAATATTTTAAAGATAAATACAGTAAAAGCTTAATTCAAGTCCAACCAGTTGACATCACATTTTCATGTTCATATAATTTTCAGAAGAGGGAAATAATAAGAAATGAGCTGATTCAGATGCTATCAGAGAATTAATCCAAGAGCAACTTTTCTAGGTATATCTTTGGTCCAGTCTACACAGTGAGCTTAATTTCCAGTATTTTCTACACATATCATTCTGAGGAGTGATCCCTGATGTTTGGAATGGTGACCCAAGGCCCTGTAAGCATTCTTATCAAAAAGGGCTTTTTAGGGCGCCTGGGTGGCTCAGTGGGTTAAGCCTCTGCTTTCGGCTCAGGTCATGATCTCAGCGTCCTGGGATCGAGGCCCACATCGGGCTCCCTGCTCAGCAGGGAGCCTGCTTCCTCCTCTCCCTGTCTCTCTGCCTGCTCTCTGCCTACTTGTAATCTCTCTCTCTCTCTGTGTCAAATAAATAAACAAAATCTTTAAAAAAAAAAATAAAAATAAATAAAAATAAAAAAGGGCTTTTTAAAAATATTCATAATTCTTTAGTTACCAAGATAGAAATATGAGCATGTACCTTAAAGAACAATTTTCTATTAAGTGTTAATCCAAAAAAAAAAAAGATCTTTCAGCTTTAACTGTAGTTTCTAGAAAATTCAGTGAAGTTGGTTTTGTATTTGAACATTTTGGCTGTGCTAAGTTCTTCTGTATAAAACCATATCATTTCATTATAGTCACTGTGTCCCTAAACTCTACTTACCTTTATTCATGTATCTCAGCTCTACCAATTTTTTTTGTAGGTATCTCATATTTTCTATGTTTTCGTTACAGGGTAAACCCTGTTAAAGAAAAAAAAAATTGTTCTGATACTTGTTGAAATGGTGAGGAAGAATTTATTTGCTACTATTGCAGAAAATGCAAGGACTAACACAGTAGGTGAGAGAGATTGGGCTCAACTCTGAATAGAGGAAAGACCGATGAGGATTTATGGCTAACAAGCAGAGCACTGGAGTCAGTGGATGGGAAATTCTAAGATGAGACCTCAGGGGTGAGGGGGCTTTGGCTGAAGGGAGGCCAGTGTGATCAGATAGCAGGGGCGGGGCAGGGGAATTTGATCTCCGATATCAAGGGTAGGGTCTTCTGTCTTCTTTTTTTTTAAAAGACTTTATTTATTTATTTCACAGAGGGAGAGAGATCACAAGGAGGCAGAGAGGCAGGCAGAGAGAGAGAGGGGGAAGCAGGCTCCCCGCTGAGCAGGGAGCCCGATGCGGGCCTCGATCCCAGGACCCTGAGATCATGACCTGAGCCGAAAGCAGAGGCTTTAACCCACTGAGCCACCCAGGCGCCCGGGTCTTCTGTCTTCTAACTGACCGGGATTCTTGCTAACACTGGGCTATGCAGGCTTGGCAAGGACAGGATAGGGGCCAAGGTCAAGGCCTAGTCAAGAAGAGGGCTTAGAGGAACCTGAATAATGTTTGGTCAAGAAAAGAGTCTTGGTCAATTCTCAAATCAAAGCTAAAGTCACTTACACATTAAAACATTAGTAAATTTTTAAAACATTTAAAACATTACTACATTATTAAAACATACATATGCTAAAGTCTCTTATACATGAAAACATTCTGTATGCAGAAGGTTAATCTACTTAAAAAGGAGAAAATCTCTTATTACACTTCAGATTTAGACCTTATTAAGTGAGGAATTAAGACTTTATTTCCCGTGTAAAACAATTCAGTCATTTCACCTGCACTCTAGGAGCTTATTTCTTTTTCCCTTTCTGGTAAAGACATTGTTCATGTCCCCAAGTAATGCCATAGATGACCTACCGTATCTTCCAATTTTCTGAGCTGCTCTGTGTGACCAATTCCGATAGTAATTCTTATCCCCAAAGCAGGCGTCTCCTCCCAGCCCATACTGCTGCAGCTGGTACCAGAGACATAAGTACCCACATGGGTCCAATTGCACTGGTGGAGTTTGAACTTGCAACTTCCATACACTAAGAGTTCACCTCATTAGTGAGCCAAGATAATTGAATTGATGTACTGCCATTAATATTGAAGTTCTCCAATTCCCCTGCTCACCGTTTCTCTCAGTGGTTGAGTAAATGAGATGTAACTCTAATGTTGCTGGCAGAAGTCACATGAAAGTCAGTGTTACACATTATAGCAGCGCCCTTATACTGAGGGGTTCTTCGTCCCTGGCAGTTGCTGCTACTCCCAAGGGTTGCTCTCAGTACAGCCATTGTACAGATACAGATAAAGTTCCCTTCAACACAAGTCTTGGAAAGCCAGGCTGTTCTCTCTGGCCACCATGTCCATTTCTGTGTGTCTGGTCAGTGGTATTAGCCATCATGTCAAGATCAGTTTCTTTGGTTCTTTTCTGAAGACCTGTCTGATTTAAGGCAAACCAAAATGATTTGAGTTTCCAAAGGCTTTTTAATATAGTTATAAAATATGGGCCTTATGCAGAAATTACATCCAATTTCCTGCAAAGTTGCGTTAGCATCTGAGAGCACAGCTGTGTTCTTACCAGTTGGGGTAAGTTAGTTACCATCTTTGTGCCTCTGTCTTCCTGTTTACAAATGGTGCACCAGTTTCTGCTGCTACGGTAATGCTGTGTAACGATCAAAACCTCAGGGGCCTCACCAATGGGCAGTTATTGGAGATAGGTCTCGAGTCAGTCGGTGGGCCCCTGGGCAGCTCTGGTTACTTTGGTTGGGCTTCTCAAACGTCTGGGGTTTGGCTGGTCTCGGCTGGCTTTGGCAGAGGTGATCGGGATGACTCAGCTGGCTCGCCTGGCTGTGTTCTCATAGCAGTTGCAGGGGTGCAAGTGAGCAAGCAGGAACACGTGAGGCCTCCTGAGGCCCAGGCTCAGAACTGGCACGATGTCAGGTCTACATTCTGTTGGCCAAAACAAGCCACAGGGCCAGTCCAGATCGACAGACTGGTGAAACAGAGCCTGCATTTTTAGTGAGAGGAACTGCGAAGTTACACAGTAGAGGGTGTGGGCCAAGGAAGAGGGTAGAATGAAAGCCAGCATTACAGTGCGTCACAGATAGGGACACAAAGATTATTTGAGGTTTGTGGGGAGGACTGAGTGAGGTAATCCACATAGAAGACTTAGCACGATGTGTGGTGTGCAGTTAAGTGCCCAGTGCTAGCTACTGTTATTGCTCTGTGACATGCCTAAGATGAATCCTAATGAGAGCGTTCATACCATCAAAGTCCTGGTGTAGACTGGCAGCTTTCCTGCATTGAAGTCTCTTCCTTCTAATTTCTCTTTGAAAGAGCAAGAGTGAGGGAGATACCTGAAGGTTATTGCTGTTCCTTATCCTCCGTATGTACCCACTATCGTAGCTTTCACTTGGGAAAATGTCCTTTGAATACTAGTGCCCTGGCCACGTTCCAGAACCTGCCCTATCATTTAATGCTAAAACTGGCTCATGAGAGAGTCTCAGGAAACAGCTCAAGGAGCCAAATATAATTCCTAGAACAGATCCAAGTTTCACAACTCTCTGTGGGCTAAATCTTGTTACAACAAAGGTCATCATCTGACCCCAGTCCCGACAGCTCTTTTTAAGCAACCTTTGGCAAAGTGAAATCCGGCAAAACAAGTAATTGAGATAGCTCATAGGGAGTTCTTCTGAAAAACGTGTGGACACTACCCTCGCCTCTGGCTTTGACTGTGTTGCCACGATCATGACACATTTGGCCCATCTTTCTTGTTGGTCTTGGATAACATCGGACAATGTTGCCTTTGCCCCACATTATCAGCCGTAGTCTTGTCGTTCAGATCTGATCAGGGCTGTGAACTGAGAAGACCCTGTACTAAAAATTCATTCACTGGAAAAAAGCATTTACACCTTCCAACAGAGCTGAATTTTAGAAGTGACCAGGCAGTTTCTTGCTGGGGGAAGTTTACCCACAGCCAAAGGCTAGACCATCATGAGACTGGTTGATTTCTAAATATTATTCTGGTCTCTGCTTCATTCTCTCTTAGAGCAGGAAGTAGGAAACAGGAAAAGACAAGTTATAAAATTTGAACACAGTCTTTCTGTTCATATCCAGTAAATAAGATCTTACTAATTATCTTCCCCCCAAGTCTTAAGGTCTTTGATAAGAGGATGTGCAAAACTCTTACATCACCGACCAACATGCTTCATAGCATGTCAGTGGCCCAAATAACTTAATAATCTTTTTTCTTTTGCCAACATATTTAATAGCTATGCAAGTTTGTTAATGCCAACAAACTGGTATGATTTGTTTTATTACCTTGCTTGGCTGCCAGAAACCTCAGCATTTTCTAGCTATCCTTAGTTTTTTCAGCTTAACCCCTACTCCCATCTCAATATGGGTCTCTTCTTTACTTCTTGCTTTCATGCCATTATTCTGTTTTTTTGGGTTTTTTTTAAAGATTTTATTTATTTATTTGACACAGAGAGAGAGATCAGATCACAAGTAGGCAGAGAGGCAGACAGAGAGGAGGAAGCAGGCTCCCTCCTGAGCAGAGAGCCCGATGCAGGCCTCGATCCCAGGACCCTGAGATCATGACCTGAGCCGAAAGCAGAGGCTTTAACCCACTGAGCCACCCAGGCGCCCCATTATTCTGTTTTTACCAGGAGCCAATTCAGACTCATTTTAATAGATAGTTACAGTATAAATAACAAATATTTAATACTTGTTAGTACATTGATTTATATAATGTGTCTGTTTTTAGTAAGGTGACAATTACCAGAAAGAGAAGTTTTAGAAACTTCTCTCAGCCAGTTTCTTTAGGGTTAACCACATAAATTATTGATAATGATTTCCATTTTTCACATTCACTAATCTAGTGATAACAACTGAAGGAAACTTGCCTTGCTCTGTCTGCACCAGTGGGGAGACCGGAGACTTTTGAATCTATCTTACTAAGTGAGATACTACTTATAATTTCTAAATATATTAAAGCAGAAAACCTATTCAACACTATGGCTTTAAGAATTTTCTTACAATTATATCATTTTAAGATTAATGCCCATAATCAACCGTGAAGATTGTTTTCTTTTTCTTTCTTTCTTTTTTAGTACTCTAGCAGCCCATGATTATTTCTACCAGATATACAATATATATCTTTTAAACCATTTTTAGCCATCTGTCCTATATCTTTTAGCATCATCCCTGTCAGAATGGACTGGGCTAACTTACCAAATCATTTGATTTCCATTAGTCTGTTTTTGAATAACTGCTAGAATAGCTGTTATACAGTAGCATATATGAAAGATAGTTGATTCAATTTCAGATTCAATTTCATTTCTTTGCTAGATGCCACCAGAGGCTTGAAAAGCATAAATCAATTTGTATTTATTGAGCATCTGCTGTATCTTCTATGAGATAGGAAATCATGTCTGAAAAATCATATCACATGAACTATGAAATCATAAAACTAACAATTTAAAATTTGTAGAACACTTAAGTTTGCTTATATAAGGGAGCAAGAATTTCCTCTGCCCTTTAAGGTCCTTCTTGTTGGACTAAGAATCAAATTGACATGAGGTAGGTTAACAGCAATAAATCAAATTTATTTTTATAAGTATGGGGAAATCCATAACACCATGAAAATCCAAAGACAGTCAAGTAACATGAGGCTTATTTGAGCTCAGGAGTGGGGTGGGGGTCTGAGGGTACAAAGGGAAGGGAGACCATTTGCGGGAAGGTGAGAAGAGATGTTTGGAAGACAAAGGTTGCCCCACTGTGCAGGTAAGTTTCTTAGGTAAGGGGAATCTCTGAAAACGGCTGTCTTCTTGGTTTAAGCAGACAGTTGAGGGTGGAGATAAAGAGCTTTCCATGTTTGTGCTAGGTTTTGATCACTTGTGATTCAAAATAATGTTCATGCCAGAGTGGGCCATCTTGGGGCAGCCTGCCCTTGGCCCCTACAGTTTCCTCTTCTAAAATTTCCCTTAAGTTTTACACAGTAAAATTTGAGTTGGTAGGTTGTTCAGTCTTTTTGAACCAGTCTCGTGCTCCTGACAATAGTCCATTAAATTAAACTCATTTTAGGAGGCAGTGATATAGCTGTGTTCTCAAAGTTAGGCCATCAAGCCATCAGGTATTAAAGAAGAGGCATTTGTATGAATACAAAGACAATGGTTAATGATTAGATCAAATTAAAAATCACTTTGAGTCTGAGGATATCTAGTTGAGATGATGGCTAGATATCAAGCTTGAAGCATCTTTAGGTAGAGTGAGAGCAGGCAGTGGTAATCTGATTTTTCTAGTCTATAGTTTGTTGATCTCTTTGAAAGGCCCATGAAGCAACAGGTGTGAAGTTTGCCTATGTGTGAGATTTTGGAGATTTCTCTGACGTTTATGTCAAGTCATTCATATTTGTCGGCAGGGTTTTAGGAGAAAAGGCAATTTTAGTTTTCAGACGAATCCAACTCAGAAAGATGGGAGAAACATTGAAAACATTAGTTTGGAGAGTTGAAGGCAGGCATGGAGGAAACTAGAAAGAATCAGGATCTAGGTGAGTTTATGATGAATAGTATTAGGGTTTAATATTTATTCAAAAGTGTTACCGAAACATATTTTGTCTGTATAATCACCCTCATGTTGACCAAAGTTAGCCTAATTAATATTTGTGAAAAGCCTAGTTTCAAAAATCCTTGGCCTGATCATTTACATAAGTGCAGCAAGAATAGCAGTTGACAGTCTGACTCTTTTTTTTTAGGAGGGGAGGGGCCAAGGGGGAGAGAGAGAATCTTAAGCAGATTCGGAGCCCGATGCGGATCCTGATATGGGGCTCTATCCTGTGACTCTAAGATCATGACCTGAAATGAAATCAAGAGTTGGATGCTTAACTGACAGAGCCACCCAGGCGCCCCAGGACTTTTAAATTTTATTATCATTTTTTCTTGTGAATTTGTTTTTATTGGGCTCTAAGGGATGGATTGGGTTGGGAAATGTCACCATGGATTATGTCCCCACCAGGGCACCTGGGTGGCTCAGTGGGTTAAAGCCTCTGCCTTCGGCTCGGGTCATGATCTCAGGGTCCTGGGATCGAGGCCCACATCAGGCTCCCTGCTCAGCAGGGAGCCTGCTTCCTCCTCTCTCTCTGCCTGCTTCTCTGCCTACTTATGATCTGATCTCTCTCTCTGTGTCAAATAAATAAATAAAATCTTTGGGGAAAAAAAAGGATTATGTCCCCACCAGGGAAGTGTTCATTCTGATCTTCCCAGAATGGCTTATGGAACTTTCTCTTTTTCTTGGAGCTGCTGCTCTTGCTGCCAGCAGCCTCATCAGGTCTGCTGCTGAGCAGCTCCTTGAAAGAGAATTTTTTTTTTCTGGGGACCCTCCTGCTTCCTGCCTCTTCAGGATCATTAACTGGTTCCTCTTCAGGGAAAGATTTCTTCCCCTTGGGAAGACTTCCACTGCCAGCCTTCTCTTCCAGATCACCACTAACCATTTCCTCCTTGGAAACAGATTTCTTTTTCTTGGGTTTGGAGAAAGAGACGGAGACAGCTGGGATTTCCATTCCTGTGTCCTGAGGAGCCTTCCAGGCCTTTGGCTTTTGCTTTCTTTTGGGCCTTTTACCTTCTCACACTCCTCAGGGGTACTGCTGCTGTTTTCTACAGATATGAGGGTGCTCCCTGCCAGCTGTTACTTGTGTTCTTCACTCAGGACTTCTCTTGTTTCTCCAGCTTCCTGGCAATCTTAGCAGCCGCTTCTTCTGCCTGAACCATTGCCTCCTTCCTGGCATCCAGATCCTTTCATGCAGTTTCTCCAGTCTCAGAGAAGGACAGGTGCTCCTTGACTTGCCCTGGAAGCTTCTCCCCGAATATACTTGAGGGCACCTCAGAGAGAGAATCACTTCTGGAGGCAGTATTGCATTTGTTTGCCAGGTATCAGGAGATGCAGCCTTTGTACTTGGCAGCTGCTTGGCCAATGCAGGTGGAGTAGAAAATGAGTCCGTATTTTGTGGTGTTACCCTTTGTCTTCAGGGCTCTGGAGATCTGGAATTACTCAGACACCAGGGATGGCCAAGGCTTTTTTTCTTTTTCTTTTCTTTTTTTTTTAACCTGCTTTGCTGGAACTTTTTGTGAGGGATCTCTACATTGAACTTTTAACAGCCTTTTGAGGCCAGAAACCAAGCCAAATACTTCCCATCAGACTTCACCTGCAACGCCTATGGATTTGGGTTAATTCCTCTCTTCCTGAGGTCCCCCAAATAGCTTGAGGTTTTTGTACCTGCGGGAAATGACCTTCCTTATTCACCCAGTAAGCTAGGTATTAGGCTGACATTTCCTGAGGGGCTTTATTAATTCAATAAAGTCAACCTTAGTTCCTTAACACTGTCTGGTCATATCTGAGTCTATGCATGTCTCTCTGAAATATGACATTCCAGTCAAAGCCTGGGTAATATAACCAATGTTTGCAATTATGTCATGTCATAAGGAGAAGGATTCTTATTGAACTTATGCAAATACGTTGCCATGAAATTATAAGAATACTCCCTGAGCTTCTGAATTCTGGAGGGATCAGGTAGGGAGAAAAAGATAAATGTTTCATTTTGTTGACAAAGGTGTATTTTATCAAACTGCTGTAAGTCAGTTAGCTTAAGAGAAAAGTTTCCTTAAATCTAGAAAAACAAAGCATTTTTTTAAGTCAGCAATGTTTAATTTTTTTACTTTTTTACTTTTTTTTAATAAATGGTTTTATTTATTTATTTGTTTATTCATTCATTTATTTACAAACCCTTGTGTCAAGGACTGACTTTCAATAGGATCACGGAGAGGGAGCTGCTGTGCTCTGTGTGAAACCCCAACCCAGAAGCAGGTCGTCTACGAATGATTTAGAACCAGGTTCCCCACCAAAAGTCTGCAAAAGTCCAAAAGTTTGATACAAAGTCATAACAATTAGTTACCCTCCTCTCAGTTCATTCAGTGCCATGTTATTAATTACTGTTCTGCTTGAATCCACTTTTTCCATTAGCTCTGGAAATTTTTACAAAGGTAAATTTTATGATCTTAAGCTTATCAGAAACTTTTTTTTAAAAGATTTTATTTATTTATTTGACACAGAGAGAGAGATCAGATCACAAGTAGGCAGAGAGGCAGACAGAGAGAGAGGAGGAAGCAGGCTCCCTGCCGAGCAGGGAGCCCGATGTGGGCCTCGATCCCAGGACCCTGAGATCATGACCTGAGCCGAAAGCAGAGGCTTTAACCCACTGAGCCACCCAGGCGCCCATGCTTATCAGAAACTTGTCCTCAGACTTCTTTTTATGAGTCTCCGTGAAGATGAAGTACATTTGTAGCAGCATCAGAGTAAATCGGTAACTAAATGATAAGATATAAAAATGTCCAGAGTTAGAGATCTGATTAGAGTTCATTACCAATGCAATTGACAAGGAAAGTTGGTTACCTCTGTGACACACAACACTTTAAGATAACATACCAGGACATCAGATTTCTAGGAGTTTCATACTGTTTTTAGAACACTTACCTTAATAACATGTCTACACAAATAAAATCTAAGAGGATTTGGTACCACTTATTTGACAATGCTTCTCATGTAATTTAATATACCAAATAAGCCTGATTAGTTTAATGTCTCAAAAAATCTTTGAGATGTTCCATGGGCTCTTTGTAATACCTCAGATTGTGGCCAAAAGACTTTATTTTAGAATTTGATTCTGAAAAGCATGTCAAAAAATATTAAAATGTTTGTACATTTGGTTAAATAGGATCACAGATTATTATGAAACAATATATAATTATCCATTTAACCAAAGTGACAGTAAAAAGACTTCAAAGGCAAATGCAGAATGTTATATAGTTGTGGGCAAAACTTAGCTCTTATACATTAAGACTCAGTTTTCTTAAATAGTCAAAGGCATGATAAACAAGGGAAATTATTTTGACAAAACACATAAACCTAGTTCTCTAGGCAGATAAATTTATTTTTTATAAAGATTTTATTTATTTGAGAGAGAGAATGAGAGAGAGTGTGAGAGGGGAGAGGGTCAGAGGGAGAAGTAGACTCTCCACTGAGCAGGGAGCCCGACGTGTGACTCGCTCCAGAAATTGTAGGATCATGAACCAATCTGAAGGCAGTTGCTCAACCAACTGAGCCACCCAGGCGCCCCTAGGCAGATGACTTTAAAGGCAAAGAAGAAGTTTGGTTTACAGTTTCTTTCTTTCTTTCTTTCTTTCTTTTTTAAAGATCTTTATTTATTTGACAGAGAGAGATCTCAAGTAAGCAGAGGCAGGCAGAGAGAGAGGGAAGCAGGCTCCCCACTGAGCAGAGAGCCCGATGACCCCTGAGATCATGACCTGAGCCAAAGGCAGAGCCTTAACCCACTGAGCCACCCAGGTGCCCCTACAGTTTCTTTTTAAGAACAGGAAAAATTCTTAGAAGCCTTAATTTCTAGTGAAAATTAAGTAGTAAGCAATTGTGAACTGTTTGTTATACCAGTAGTCTTTAGATTGACAAATTTATGAATAAATTTTATAATTTCTAGAAACATGCAATTCTTTATAGTACAGTCTTTCAAATAAGGCACAAAACATGTTTACTAACAGACCCAAATTTATCTTTAGTTTCTCTGTCATAAGACAAAAGTTAGATAAACCTAGGTTTTTAGTACTTACAGCTTTATTATTTTATCTTATTTGAAAATGATCTAGATGTTAAATGAATTTAACTTATCACTTAACTTGCCAAAACTTTAACGTTTCAGGTTACCAGAGCTTTTGGTAGCTTTTGGAAGCTATTTAAAAATATATCTACAAACCTTTTTGTCTTATTTACATCAGTTTAATTTACTTGTTCTTGAAATTGTTCAACTTTTAGTAAACGGGCAGGATAAGTTTTTTATATTATGCTGGTAACTCTGAAGATATGTCCATTTAATTAAACCAACAATCTTAAATAAGCTTTAATACTGAATATTTTCCCCTATAACATGAACTTGAAAAACATTTGGGTTACTTTCTTTCTGAGTGTTAGATGCCCAACCTTAAAAGCGATTGCCTTCAAACCAGCTACATAGAGTTCTTTTACAAGTTAATTTTAGCAAAATCATCCAGAAGTAGAGATACAATCTTACATTAACAACTATGTGGACACACATACACAGACAAGATGCAAACAATCTCCTAGCTTTTGTTTTTACTGATACTTGTGTAGATGATGTGGTTTTGGAATATAGGTGAAGTTTGGAGGGGTGAGGTCTGGAGCGGAGGACCACGAAAGAATTCTTGAGATGTCTTTGGTGCAAAATGGTGGCTTTATTAAAACCTGAGGACAGGATCCGTGGGCGGACAGAGCCGGTGCACTGGGGTCTTGAGGAGTGGCTCATTATATACTCGGTTTTGGGGGGAAGTAAGGAAAAGGGAGGTTTCAAAGGAACTTTCATATGCTAACGAGGACCTACAAGATAATGGAGGCCTTGCCAATGTCAAGTTAAGGTTGTTTTCCCCTCTAGCAAGGTATTAACATTAAGATAGTTGGAGATTCCTGGAAGATGTCACAGGAGTTGGGGGTGGGAGAGGTTGCAGGGTGTCTGCTAGTCTTCTGCTCCCTCATCAGAACATTAAAATCCCAATTTCCAGATAGCTCCCTATCTCTTTTTTTCTGATGAAATACTCTTCCTAAAGTTTATATTTCAAGGAATGGCTCTTACACGTAGAGATGATGGAGGTATAATTTACATCGTAAAGGTGCACGGAAAGTCTCCAAGTTTTCTCCAGGGTGGAGATTTGGAGCCTGTCTGCTTGTCATCAGGGGTGCTAGAGTCTGGCCACAAGAATCCTTCGAGCACTTTGTATTTTAAAAAGACATCTCACCCGTATTTTCTTTAGTCTCAGGTGATTATGGGCTGTGTTTACATTTCAAAGACATGGTAAGTTTTATAATTTCAAGAGAGAAAGCAAATTTTTTCTCTCTAGTTTTCAGAGTAATTGCTATTTAAAATTTGCCCTTAAAAAAAGTACAGGACAATTTTGTTCCAACATCCTGATCTTTTATAATATCTACAAATATTGAGAAGAATAGGGGAGTTTTGGGAGTGGTAAAGCTCGGTGGGCTTTGACTTGTTACTAGAGTTGCATTTCTGATTTTGTAGAGATTTGTAAAACACACAGTTGTGTCTAATCCCCCAAAGAATTGGATCATAGCCTGAAAATCCAGGGACTGGTCCATTTTTTTTTTAAACTAAATTTGCTCTTTTTTTTTCTTAAAGATTTTATTTATTTGACAGAGAGAGAGAGAGAGATCAGATCACAAGTAGGCAGAGAGGCAGGAGGCAGAGAGGCAGGCAGAGAGAGGAGGAAGCAGGCTTCCCGCCGAGCAGGGAGCCTGATGCAGGACTGGATCCCAGGACCCTGAGATCATGACCTGAGCCGAAGGCAGAGGCTTTAACCCACTGAGCCACCCAGGCGCCCTAAATTTGCTCTTTTATATTAAGGACATTTTTAACTAAAATGGGAATCAAGAGGGGCACCCTGGTGGCTCATTTGGTTAAGCTTCTGACTCTTGGTTTTGGTTCAGGTCATGATCTCAGGGTTGTGGGATGGAGCCCTGTGCTCTGGGTCTCTGTGCTCAGCAGGGAGTCTGCTTGAGGATTCTTTCCCTCTTCTTCTGCCCCCCCCCCCGCGACACTCTTTTTTTCCCCTCTCGCTCTCTTTCAAATAAATCTTTTAAAATATGGGAATCAGGAGATTTATGTCTTTGTCAAGGCTGTATAAAGCATTTTAACAAAAGCCTTTTTTCCAGGTACACAGTTCAACCTCGGCCTATGAATGTTGGCCTTTCGCAGATCATTTGTAGGAGGGGTAGGTTAAAGTTTGGTCTTGCTTCTTCTGTGAAGGGTGTGAATAGTCATTAGTCTTTCTAATTCCTTTCTAAATTTGGTAGGATCTTCTGAAAGCAGAGGTAAAAGGACTTTATAATTAAAAAGCTCTGCTGCTGTCCAGGGGCATCAATTCTTTGGGGGTGGGGGTGGGCGCGTCTAGGATACACCTGAAAAGGACATTGCATAGGAATGCCTGAAGCTGGCAGAGTCTGATTACAGAGCCCTGGAAGGTAGGAGCAAAGCAAGCCTTATTGCCAGTCTCAGGTGCTTTTGTTAAATTCATTTCCTGGCTTTAGCATTTATACCAGCAACCTGTATACTTTGAGCCTAGAGATTAGGCTAGAGTCCTCCCTGTAAATCTTGAGGGAAAGGGAAGTTACAACAGGCAGGTGAGGCTAGGTTTTTAAGAAGGGGAAATTAGGTTGGATATAGACATTTATTTTTAAATCTTAAGCCTGATTTCTGTTCTTTCATCTTTTCAGGATATCCCTTAAGGCTAGCTATTTTACTAATAAGAGAATTGAGAGCTTTCTGTGGAGTATATTTTTCTATTCAATACCGCCAATTTAGAGGATCCATCATCTGGCCATTGGCCAGTGGGATCTGTGAATAGACACTCAAACCACAATAATCCTTTTAAAGACGTAATGAAGATTTAAGAGGCATCCAAAGAATGCAGTCCCCATGATCTAAAAGTTTACTCCCAAAATTAGTCTAAGAAAGCCAAAGTGTGCTTTGCATAGGCAGTGAGGATGGTGGAGTGAAAACAGTGTCTCCAGTCCTCATGAAATCGTGAGATGCCTCCTCTGGTTACAGACCTGCTCATCAGTGACATGGGGGCAGGTGCTCCTGGAATGGGCCTTTCCCGCACGGACAAGCAACGAAGGTTGGCACAGCAGAGGTTCCCTGGGCTGGAATCTCTCAAGACAAACTTCCCTGAGAGCAGGCACAGCTGGACAGAGAGAGAGAGAGAGAGAGAGAGAGACTCTCAGATTCCTGGTCTATTTGGTCACCAAGGTGCACCCTGGTAAGTGTACCCTCTGAATGGTGGAGACCAAAGAGAACATTCTCAGAGTCCAGAGTGCTAACCATTACACAATGGAACCCAAAGAGAACATTCTCGCTGGTCACAAAACCAAGCTCTTAGGACACAGATGATGACAAAAGGAAAAATCATAACCCACAGCAAGGTTTGTCTTAAATGCACATTATAGCTTGGGCTGAGCCTTGGGTCTCTCGGAGCCACACTAACACATAGGAGGGATGTGCTGCGGGTTGGGGATTGCGTGTTGTTTTACAGTGTACCCTGTTGCACAGAAGTTTTCTTGAGGTTGGCAGTTCGCCTAGTATCAATCTACCCTATTCTGTGACCAACTTAACCCAATATGGGAGTCTTTGAGTTAGGTGGGGAGCACCCTAACAACTCTAAGTGCTCCACCTGTGCCCACCAGTGTTAGGGCTTTGTCTTCCAAGATGTCCCTTAGCAGCAGCCTTTGCCTCATGTGCACGTTAACCCACAACAAAGTTTGTGTGAAAAATGACATAAAAGACACAAAGGAAAACAAAGACTATATGTGGGAGGAAATGGTTCAGAAACCAGAGTACTCTACTAAATTTAACTAATGAGTTGATAAGCCCAAGGAAATAGTTCTCCAAGTATTTTTCTCCTGTTAATCTAAATTTAAAAAGAGAGAAAGAGGCTTCTTCTACTCTGGCTCCATCAGACTCCACAAAGAGAGATTCTGGGAGACTGACATGGTAAGAAACCTTGCCTTCTGCTAACTGTTTGATGCAGCAAGGATCTCTCTGCTGTGGCCGCGTCTGGTGTGAGCAGTGTCTAGTCAGTCATTGTCTTGCTAACTCTGCCAACCATTGGGGAGGAAGGATTTCCTTTCCCCTTCATAGCCCTTCCAGCTGGACTAAGAATCCACTTGGCATGAGAGAGATTAACAGGAGAAAACCAAATTTAGTTTTGTACGAATGGGGAACCCACATAGCCGTGAAATTCCAAAGACATTGAGGTACCAGGAGGCTTAGCTGAGCTCAGGAGAGGGGAGGAGCCTGAGGACATGAAGGGGACAAAGATTTTTGGCACAAAGGTAGAGAAGATGTTTGGAAGACACAGGTTGCCTTATTATGCAGTTAAGTTTCTTAGGAAAGAGGCGTTTCTGTGAATAGCTGTCTTCTTGGTATAAGCAGGAGGTAAAGAGCTTTTCCTGAATCTGCTGGATTTTGATCGTTTTGGGCTCAAAATAATGTTTATGCTAAATTGGCCCATTTGGGTTGGTTTGCCAGTGACCCCTGCATTTTCATATCCATCATCTCATTTGATCTAAATCGTGATTGCTATTTTCAAAGCTTATAGATTTTGTTGTGGAGACCAAATATATATAAATGGCAGTTAAACACACACCTGTATTGTTCTGATCATAGGCCTAATAGGAACTCTGAGAAGGGACTGAAAGTATGGGCTTAAATATTTGGGATTCATGGGTATGAGGAAGGATCTGAGTTGGCCATGTAGGATTTTTTTATTGCTAGAGACACAGCTTTGAAGGAAACTACAACTGAGAGTGGGATGAAATCACTCCTTCTTGGAGTGCTGCAGTAGCAGCATAGGTTTCTTTGAATGCATTACTAGAACAATCTTTACTCATTTATATAAGCCACAAAGTTACTATGTCCATGCAACAGGGGAAATGGTAAGGGGAGGTCAAAAGAAGAGTAGGGGAGACAACTTAAATTTTATCAAGGTAGAAGACTCTTGTTAAAAAAAAAAAAACCTTCCATGGAAGGGTAGCAGGTGAATCATACACATGTGTGACTCCCCAGTGTCTGATCTAGAATACTATGGGCAAGATCCTGGAGTGCAAAGTTTGAAAAGCAGAACCACTTTTAAATAGCACTAACAGCTGCCCATAGGCCAACTGAATGAATTATATTTTCTTTTATTTTTTAAAAAAATTTTGTTTATTTTAGAGTGAGAGAGAGAGAGTATACACATTCATGAGAGCTGAGGAAGGGGCAGAGGGAGAGAATTCCAAGTAGACACTCTGATGAGTGCTGAACCCAACGCAGGGCTCTGTCTCACGACCCTGAGATCATGACCTGAGCCGAAATCATGAGGCAGATGCTTAACCAACTGAGCCAGCCAGACGCCCCAAATGAACTCTATTTTCAGTGTGGATCCCTGAGATCTGAAATAAATAGATGCTTAGGAAAATGCTGCTTTGCCTAGATGGCCCTTCTTCTCAATGTGGCATATTTTACCATAACAATTGAGTTAATTTCAGTGTGTTTTTATTTTTGTGTCTAAAAAAATATTTTCCATGGAAAACTTCAATTTAGGATTTCCACATTAAGTGATTTCTATTAATGTTACATGTTGCCCAGTGGGGTCGTAAGGTCAGGGTTTGGTGAAGAAATTCTCTTTTCTTATTTTGAAACTGTAGCAGGCTTTTGTGCCTCAGGGAACATGGCTTAACTGAAGGCGATGTTATGATGTGATGCTGTAGAGAAGTCTAAAGATAAAAATCAGAAGTGTTGAGTGATTTCCTAGTTCAACATGCTAAGTTCATTATTTCATTTATTTGCATTGACATGACAACCAATGACATTAATCACTATAAAAGATTTCACTTGTTCTAGAACTCTGCTGGGGTGGCTCACAAAAAAATGTTACACAATAAATCCGTAAAGTCTGCAAAAAAGAAAAAAAAAAGAAACCTGTAGTGGGGCCTGGGGTTGGGGGAAAGAGTGCTGTCGGGGGTGAGGGGTGGTGGCACCAGAGAGGACTAGGGCTGAGACCAGATGAGGCTCACAGGAAAGCAAAGAGGGAAGTGAATGGCTTGGGTTTTGACGTCTGTGAGAGGGCCATAGAGAGACTGAGTTACCAACGTAGGGATTTAGGAAAGACGGTGGTGGGGGAAGGGGAGAGGGGAGAGAAGGAAAGGAAGCTGAAGAAGGAAGCTGCCCGAGTCAACAGTCAGCTCTTTGTCATTCTGCATCTTGGCAATAGGCCGAAATCTTTTTGCCCTTGAAAGGAAGGAAATTTTCTTTCTCTGTCCTTCAGGGTCTTCTAGCTGGACTAAGAATGAAATTTAAATGAGTCAGATTAACAGGGGAATGAACCCAGGTTTTATTACATGTGCCCCGAGGCCCTCTAAGGAAATTGAGATGTAAAGAAGTGAACAGTAAGTTTTTATACTTTTTAGACAAGGAGACAATGGATCTGTGAGGAATTGACAGGACAAAGGAGACTTAACTTTGGGAGCTTCAACAGTAAGAAATTCTAGGCAGAATTTGGGCTGGGGTAGTAAATTAGTAAAAAGTAACAAACATTGGTTATACAGCCTTCTTGGCTTTAAATTTCCCATCTCCGGTGATAAGGAGGTCTCTACCTCCTGGTGCAGGGGTGGCACTTTTCACATGGGAGATCTATTTCCTGCCTTCAGGGGGATGGAGGAGGATTTTTTGTAACTTTTTTTTAAAAAGGATTTTATTTATTTGACAGTGTGTGTGTGTGTGTGTGTGTGTGTGTGTGTGTGTGTGTGTGTGTGCACAAGCAGGGGGAGGGGCAGAGGGAGAGGGGAAGCAGAGTCCCTGCTGAGCAGGGAGCCCCAGGTGGGACTTGATCCCAGGACTCTGGGATCATCATCTAAGTTGAAGGCAAATGCTTAACCCACTGAGCCACCCAGGCGCCCCACTGTAACTTTTATGTAAAATATCAGTGTGCTAAAGTGGTACATTTTGGGGCAGCCTGTCTTTGGCCCCTACACGTCTTAAGAGATTTCCATTTGAAATGCAAGTCAGCAGGGTAGAGACTGAGAGCTTTAAGCATCCATAGAACATGTTTAAAATGTTCGTGATTTTGAGAGCCATCGTAATGCCCAGGGGATGGCAAGGGAGGGGCCTACAAAACCAAGGTGCTTAGAGAGCAGTATCTGGAAGCACTCAGCCTCATTTTATTTTTTATTTTTTAGGAAGCGGGGGAGGGACAGAGGGAGAGAGAATCTTGAGCCAACTCCTGTGCTGAACCTGGAGCCTGACGCAGGGCTTGATCTCATGACCCCAACATCATGACCTAAGCTGAAATCAAGAGTCAGACACTTACTGGACTGAGCTACCCAGGTGCCCTAGCCTCAGTTTAATAATAGGTACATAGTTCATAAAAGTGCCCCGAAGCAGATAGGGGCAAAACGATCTTAAGATTCTCCGTAGAAGTCCAAAGATTCCAAAATACGTGTATTTGCCAAAGATCTCTTTGGCTTGGGTAGTGCTTATTTTGTTCCCTTTGATTAAGTCATTTATTTTAAACCGTAGTGAAACAGATTAGTGTTCATACTCCTCACTCCAAGTATTTTTCCTTGGACACGTTCAGTTTTTTACGTATTCTTTAGGTGCTGTCGGTTATCACCACATGTTGGCTGGGGGTACTGAGAGCCAATCTTTCATTGCCCTCTTTGTTCTCATCTGTAAATACCTCTTTGTTCTCATCTGTAAATACCTCTCTTCCTACCAATATGTTCGCCTTGCCAGGATGTACACAGCTGAATGTGAAGAAATTGAATTTTTTTCGAGAAACGCCCTTTTAGCAGAAGGTCTTGCTCTTATTTCATGGGGAAAAGACACCATTGCACAAAGACTCTCAACCTTCCACCATCTAATCTACAGATTCCTCTGCATTCCTGGCCAACATTTTACCCTTCTCTCATAATCCTGCCTCATATATTCTCTGGGTCCTGTCCCCCTTTGCCCTCCCAGGGCCCAGCTCCTGTATTTTCAACCTCTTCCTCATCACTGAATCCTTTTTGTCAGTTTTGTTTTTCAAAAGACTTAATTATCTTACAGCAGTTTTATGATTATAGCAAAACCGAGAGGAAGATAGAGACATGTCTCATAAACCCCCCAACCCCAAAGATACAGAATTTCCCCCATTATCATCATTGCTCTCCAGAATGGTACTTTTTTTTTTTTTAACTGATGACAAACATACACTGACACATATCACTCAAAGTCCCATAGTTTACCTTAGGGTTCACTCTTGGTGTTCACATCCTGTGGGTTTGGGAAAGGACGTAACAAAAACACAGTGACCTGTATCCATCACCATGCAGTCATACAGCGTAGTTTTACTGCCCTAAAAATCGTCTGTGCTCTATCTGCTCATTGCTCTCTCTATACCCCCCGGAAACCCATAGTTTACTGTCTCCATAGTTCCGCCTTTTTCACAGTGCCCTGTTGTTGGAAACATACAGTATGGGCCTTTGCAGAGTGGCTTCTTTCCTGAAAGTGGTGGGCACTTAAGGCTCCCTCATGTCTTCTCATGGCTTGCTAGGTCATTTTTTTTTCAGGGCCGAGTACTATTCA
Organism: Ailurus styani; assembly: GCA_002007465.1. Taxonomy (NCBI): domain Eukaryota; kingdom Metazoa; phylum Chordata; class Mammalia; order Carnivora; family Ailuridae; genus Ailurus; species Ailurus styani. The sequence continues at coordinate 407,800 of LNAC01000489.1, forward strand.
GTTGCCTGGAAGTACTGCAGTTTGTTTGTCCACTCACCTCCTGAAGCACGTCTTGGGGTCTTCCAAGATGTGGCAATTATGAATTACGAATAAAGTTTCTGTAAACGTCCTTCTGTCAGGTTTGTGTTGGTATAAGTTCCTTTACTTGGGGTAAATACCAAAGAGCATGGCCACTGAATCCTGTGGTAAGATTATGTTTAGTTTTGTAAGAAACTGCCAAACTGCTTTCCACAGGGGCTCTGCTCTTGTGTGCTCCCACCAGCTGTGAATGTGAGTTCTGTTGCTACACAGCCTCACCAGCATTTTGTGGTGTCAGTGTTGTGGGTTTGGGCCATTCTAATAGGTGGGTAGTGGTGTCTAATTGTTTCAGTTTGCATTTTTCTGATGGCCAATCACGGGAAGCACCGTTTCATATGCTTGTCATGTGTATGTCTTTAGGGAGGTGACTGCTAATGTCTTTGGCTCATTTTATTTTTATTCTTTATTTTTTAATTTAAATTCGGTTAGTCCGCACAGTACATCATTAATTTCAGATGTGGTGTTCAACAGTTCATCAGTGGCATAGAACACCCAATGCTCATCACATTCCGTGCCCTCCTTAATGCCCATCACCCACTTACCCCATCCCCCTACCCACCTCCCCTTCCGCAGCCCTCAGTTCCTTTCCCATAATTAAGAGTCTCTCACGTTTGTCTCCCTGTCTGATGACTTCCCATTCCATTTTCCCTCCCTCCCCTTGTGATCCCCTGCACTGTTTCTTACACTCCTCATATGAGTGAAATCTTACGATAATTGTCTTTTTCTGATTGACTTATGTCTTTGGCTCATTTTAAAATCACTTTGGTTGTTTTCTTATTGTTGAGATTCCAGTGACACTTAAACAGTTAGATCTCTCACGTGGTCAACAACCACAACAACAGAAGCAGCAGCAGCAGCAACAACAACAAACATATGCAGTGATCCAAACCCCAAACCTCAAACCCTCGGTCTCCTCTCTTAACCCTACATCTCCCTCTGCCTTATCTTTGCTTTCTGTCCTTCATAGTGTAGAAGCCAAGAACAGGCTGCGCCAAGATGGGCTGCTTTTGTCATGGAGATTATTCTGAGCTGAAGGCACTTGAGACCATAGGGGCTGGAGGGAAACTTTTGCCCTTCCCTTAACCACAGAGAAGAATCTAAATGGGAGTCTTTCCCAGAGTAAGGATTATTAGCAGAGATAAATTTTATTTGAATGACCTGTGTGTACGGCAGGACAAACATCTAATTACCAAACACTTGCTCTTAGTGCCCGGTGAAGTGCCTTCCTTTCCTCCGAAGTCCCAGACCCCCGACACCTTTGTCCTTAGTTCAGAATGATGTGGGTACCTCATCTTGCCTGTCTTTGGAATTTCCACATCTATGGGGATTCCTTTTACCTACTCTGTTAAATTTGATTTTCTCCTATTAACCTGTCTCATGTCAATTTGATTCTTATTCCAGCTAGAAGGACCCTCGAAGGGGACAAGGATTCTTGCCCTCTGAGAGTAGACAGGCTCCTGGACCGAGTTGTCCAGACTTGCCATCTCCACTTCCCATGCACCCTTCATCCCACTGAGGTGAGGCTTTTGTCCCCAGTCTTCTTTCTCCTCCAGGATCCCTGGTCTTAGAAAATGGCAGTAGCGTTCACCTAGTTGCCCATGCCTGAAGCCTGGGAAGTAATCTGACTTTCTGTCCTTTGCTCACCTCCCCACATAAAGTTAATCACCCGCTTCCATTGATTTGGTCACTGAGTCTCTCTCAAATTAATTTACCCACTTTTTCGTACCCCAATTGCCCCCTCCTTAGTTAAGTTGGGAAGATACTGATTCAGCTTTTATGTGAAGGTCACGGGCAGGCTGATGGGTGTTTCCGTGCGATGAGGTCATAAAGACTTAAGGGTGCTGGTGACTGAACAGGCAAAAATTCTAGTCGCTCGAGATTTTCTGGCTGTTTTAACATCCTCCTTGTGTAGGCTTTGTTTGAAATTGTGACTTGTCCATCTCTCGGTCAGTTCCCATTTACTTCCCTGGCATTTTCCTCTCATGTATGAGGCACAACCCTGTTGGTCCTGGAAGTTCTGAGCTCACACCTGTCATCTAGCTCTGTGGTTGCGTCTTGGCTCTGACCCTTCCTGGCTGTAAGAGCTGGAACAGATCATGGACTTTCTTGACTCTTAGTTTCTTTCTCTGTAAAATAAGTGGCTTCCCCCAGACCGGTGCGGCTGCCCCCTGGCTATGCATTAGAATCACCTGGCGGGGGGGCCACCATCAGGGTTGTTGAAAGCTCCCCTCAGAGATCTCAGTGTGTGGCCAGGCTTGAGAACCACTGACTTTATGATTTTAAAGGACCACAACTCTTTTATCATTGCGTGTTTTCAGTCATGCCCCAAACCCAAGTTGAGAGTTCCCTTAATGTTTTTACTAAGTTGGGAAAAAAATAGCTGTGAAGTTCCCCCCACCCCCTTCCATCTGCTGTTTGTTCTTATTTACATACGATGGAACCCAGCCCACTGATTTACAGTTCTGGTTCCCTTACAACTGTTATTGAACTGAAAACATAGCTGAAAACTTATTAAACAGAAAAAAAAATTATTTTGAGCTTTGTGCCGACAATTCATTATAGAACCAAGGAAACATCTAAACTTTCCTTCTAGAATTAATGCTAAAAATGGATTTACAACTCCCTGATCTTAAGGGAACAATTTAATTCTGCTGCCAAACCTAGTATTTATTCTTTCTTGAGTATCTTGTCAAGAAAATCAAAGCATCTCTGTGAGAGAATGGAATTTTGGCGGGTTTATCCCCATAAACAGGCAGGACCTCCCTAGACTCCTCTGCGTGGGCCTCAGAAGGCAAGAGTTAGCATCTCTCTTTCCCTAGTTCTCTCTGCTGGCCCATAAACACGGGAAGAAAAGCCAGGGCAAGTATGCCGTCAGGGTCGGTGTGTGGTCTCACTGTTGAAACACTTTGGAATAGGTCTTTCAGGCGACAGCTTTCTTGTAGCAGCCCCCTTCGGACCTACCATTTTAGGTCTGAAATAACCTAAGACGTTTTAAGCTGCAGGGGAGTAGACAGGAGAGCAGCAGGATTACAGAGAACAGCGAAGCCTTCGGTGTGACCACTGGCACTCAATTTGGGGAAAACTAGGGTCCTGACAGAAGTCTGATTTAGACTGGGAAGGCGTCCCTTGGGGTGCTGGCTCTCCCTGCCTGTTTCCCTGTTAACAGTATCTCCTTCAACTGTTCACTCACTTGCTTCTGTAATTCCCACCTGAAACACACGGCCCATGCCTTCGCTTGTCTCTCCCAAATCCTTACTTATTTTTTTTAAAGATTTTTTATTTATTCATTTGACACAGAGAGAGATTACAAGTAGGCAGAGAGGCAGGCAGAGAGAGAGGAGAGAGGAGGAAGCAAGCTCCCTGCTGAGCAGAGAGCCCGATGTGGGCCTCGATCCCAGGACCCTGGGATCATGACCTGAGCCGAAGGCAGCGGCTTTAACCCACTGAGCCACCCAGGCGCCCTCTCCCAAATCCTTATTAACTCTTAAAATTAGTTGCCACCTTGGTAAGGATGGCTTAATTTAGTAGATAGAGAAAGGTCAGTTATTAGGTTGCCGTAACCTATGGTGAATTCCTTTCCATATATAATCCTTTTAGAACTGGACCATCAAATTGTTCTCTGAAAAGGAATGATTAGTTATCTTCTAGTGATGGGGAAAAAAAAAGCATTTTCCTGGGGAAAGAAATATTGCCAGAGCTTGGAGTCAAGCTGAAAGGAACCTGTTTCCCACCATGTTTGGCACTGAACCATTTCTTGTGGCCCAGAAAACCTTGTCTGGAGCTTCTTGGTTTTGACCTATCTCTCTGGGTATTTCCTTGTAGATGGAGGAATTGATTGAGGGTATTCGTTGGGCCTTTATTGACATGCTGGAGAAAGAAAATGAGTGGATGGATGCAGGGACAAAAAGGAAAGCCAAAGAAAAGGTAAGGATTCCTTTTGATTAAAAAAAAATAGGACTTTCAGTGTAATGGATTTTCATGCTCTGTATTGTGTGCTTGATTTTTATATTGACTGAGCTCTTGACTCTGAATGACCCCAGAGTCAGGTGTCTGTTTTGGGATGAATATATAGATTTCATCACCAGGAGGTAAGAGAAAATAAGATCCGACTTTTTTCTTTCTCGAACTGTATTTCAAACACCTTGTAATTCAGCCTTTCCTTCTCTCAATTGCTGTTTCTAAGAGCCACATGGCCCGCTGCCCGGCGAATTTTGCCACAGACCATCATTGGCTGTGGCAGAATGCAGAGCAGTGGGGAGCCATGGGCAAGCAGCTGGCAGAAGAGCCCTCAAGGCCCAAAGAAGAAAATACCATACTGGCTGTGTGTCCTTCTGCTCTGTGCACGACGTGTGCAAATGTCCTCGGGAAAATCCTTTCCTGCAGCCAAGCCGATCTACTTTCCTAACCCATCATTTTGCTCTAATGATCCAAATGGCACACTTATGAACTACAGACCAGTAGTAGACCATGGCGTAGGAATGCATAAATGTTGCCTAACAGAAGTAGATGCCTGGTGGGCCTTGTACAATTTTCTGGTCCTGTGTAACAAGATGAAGGAGTAAGTGAGAGAAGTATGGGCCACCATGCTGCTTAAACAACGAAGAGTCAGACCTATTGGGCATTCTTGGTATTCAGATGGAGACAGAGCTGGAGCTCGAGTGGGTAGGGGACCCCTCCTGCGGTCTGAATGGATGCTGCCCTGTATCTGGGAGACTCTGAACCAGGAGCGTTTCTTCTCTAGAGAGGTGTTTTAAATACTTGCCTATGATAGGAATCCCCTGGGGTGCCCGAATGCCCTCTAGCTGTCTGGGCGCCTCCCCCAGCAAGGTCTGAGTTAGTGGATGGAGGGTGCAGTTTGAACGCTTGTGGCTTCAGCTAGTCCCCCTGGTAATTTTTATTGCTCGGTGGGCCTGGGGAACACTGCTTCGAGTCCTACTGAGTCGTGCTGAGTACAGGTCTTTTTGCCCTATGGTCAAGAAACAGAGGGAGAGGGGAGGGCAGTGAAACTAGCCCCTCTGATACTATGGTGGTGGGTACCTGGTGTCATCGTGCGAGTGGGCACCTGGTGTCGTCGTGCGTTTGTCCAGATCCATAGAATGTGCAGCACTAAGAGTGAATCCTAATATAAACTTTGCATTCTGGGTGGTAATGATGTATCAGCGCAGGTTCATTAATTGTAACAAATGTGCCACTCTGGTGGGGGAGCTTGTTAATGGGGAGGCTATGCATGTGTGGGGTCACGGGTTTTAAGGGAGATCTCTGTGCTTCCTTTTCAATTTTCCTGTGAACCTATGACTGCTCGAAAAAAATCAAGTCTATTCAACAACGACAACAACAACAAAACGAAGAGGGCAGTGTTCTGGAAGTGCTTAGCCTTACCCAAATGAGAACGTGCGGAGGTTTAGCAAGAGTATTTTCTAGAGCTTTAATACTCCTGAGATGGATAAACGTGGCCATAGATGTTTTTGTCAATAGACATGAAAAGACTGTTCACTGTTTGCAGTGAAGGAAGAACTTGGGTGGCGGGGGGTGGCAGGTGTTGGAAGAAGACAAAGGGTAAGTTGGATTTTTTCCCCCTTGAGAATGTGTCAGAGCCATCTTAAGTCATGTAAGGCATAAGCTGATGAAGGCAGGAGCACGCGGGCTGTGATGAGCTGTCCAGATGGTAGATGAAACTTTTGGCACCAACATATTGTTGTTTTTTGAAGGCTTCATTTATTTGCTGGGCTAGCTTGTGATATCTGGAACACAATTTGTCTTGCACTGGGCAGTTCAGAGCATAGAGCACTGGGGACTCTTGATCCTAGCCTGACCCCTCGCGGCCTGAGTATCACTACTGTGGACGGTAGGGTGGAGAGATGAGGCCTGTATGCACGTGATGAATAGGAGACATACCAGAGAAATGTTCTAAGGACTGCAATCAGTTTTTTGGGAAGTATGACTGGTTGCCTCAGGGGGAGATCATCTCAGTTTGCATAAAGGAGTGGGCCTTACAGTTGGGTCTTCTAGGCAAGTGGTGCTCGGGTCCTTCTTGAAGGCACATTATTCTCAGTTCTTCTAATATTAGACATGTTCCTGTTTGCTCCCTGAGTTGCTCTCCAGTCTTATATTTTATTTCAATGAGAGCTGTCACTTTTTCTTCTAAAAGTACTCTTTGAATACTCTGCTTTCTTTGTGCTGAGTTCAACCTGCCAGGAGCTCAACTAGTTCCTTGACAGGTACAAATATCAAAGGGAACTTTCCTCCTGGATCTCACCAGGTTCCCTGAGTATATCCTGAATTTCGGAGTTCAGGGACATTCCGTTAACAAAAGGCAAGAAAGAGGGGATGTTGTCTGAGAATTTCCACCAGTTTCCCAAAGCATGTCAGGCCCTGGACCCCAGAAGAAGCCGATTTTCTTTTTCCAAATTAAACGAACATGCAGTTCTGGAAATGACCTCTGGGGGGAGCTCGTAGACTCCCAAAGACAGAATTTAGGAAGCTGAAGGCATTTATGCAGCTTTCTGGTCTGGGGTTGTTTTTGAAAAATTATTTTTTTTTCTTGCCCTTTTTCTCTGCTGTCCTCAATTTGATTGCCTTTTAATAGTCAACAAGAAAGGAGAGGTTCTGCCTACTAATTCCTTGAATCTTAGATGGAAATCTCTGACGATCTTAGGGCTTTATCTTTCTGATACTGAGTAGCCTCTGCATTAAGACAGGATTTGCCTGTGTTGAAAGTGGAGGTGAATAATTTGCCTGCTCTTCCTGGTATGACTTGGCACTGTTCTTTGGGCATGTGTTGTATGCAGTATATCACCCAGGTGGAAGATTTCTCATCAATAATAGTGCCCACACTGGGCCAATGCTGAGTCACTTGGCAACCCATTGGGAAAGCTGGAAAAATGTTCTGATTTGAGAGTGGGAGAGGCTTTTCTTTGCCTCACCACCAAGCTCTAGACTGCAACAAATGACAGCGCCTCCTATATTGGGTGTTGACCTAAGTGTTTCCTAGTTCCAGGCCTCCCGAATGTGGAGGGCCCAGATACATGCAGCAGCTTGAGGCCTAACACCTTGAGTTGTGTGTCAGTGGCCCCGGTTTCAAGATGGAACTGTGGGCATGTGACTTTGTTGTGTTCTTCACTAGGGGTGATCACCATAAAAGATCAACGAGGATGCCTCTTCTCCGGGGAAGGGTAAATTTGTTATCTCAGTCTCCGGCCTTGCTCCTCTCCTAAGAAAGAGGTCATGAGTGGTTTAGTGTTGTGAAACTGACAGCGTAGGTTTCAACTGGAAATTTACTATCATGAAATAAGCACCAATTTTTGTTCAGGATTCTGTTTCCTGCAAGCATATGTTTTTACTGTAAACTAGCAGCAAAGGACAGGAAGCCTGTTATTTTTTTGGTTATCACAGATGGGGGATGAGTGTAAGGTGATAGAAATTATTTTGGAGGGAGTGTCTTCTGGAAGATTTGCCTTTTCCAGAATACAGTAGGAGGATCTCAAGGTCACTACATAGTGATTCTGAGGCCTGGCAGGAAGGGATGCAACACTGCCTTTGGCTGCCCTAGTGGCAGGAGCAGGGATTTGGCTGGAGAGCTCTGTGTCAGATCAGGAGGAACAGCTTCCTGAATTCGGCTGGTTCCCAGCTAGATTCAGTTCTGCATCCAAAAGCTAGATCCTTTCTGAAATATTTGTTTGATTGTCCTCTTTACTTTTAGGACCTATGTTTTCCAGAAAACAAGAGAAAACCAACCAGAAGTTTATTAATGTGTATTCTCATACATACATGAGAGAAACTCAGAAAAATGAGTACTCAAAGAGGGGGCTTAAAACCTCAGCTTATATAGCATCTTTAACAAAGAACAAAAAATTTGCAGAGAAATGACAAAGGAAAGTGGTTTTGGACTTCCAAGAGCAGCAGATGTGGAGAGGTAAATACATGAGAAGCTAATGGTAGACGCAGGCTAGTTAGTGAAGTCTGTTATGTAGATTACTTTGGTGCTGTCTCCAGGTTGATAGGGTCTAAAGTTGTCTTTGGGGAGTCACCTTTGTCCTTCCTGGTAGAAAGGTGAGGTTTGCATTAGAGATGCAAATTCCTGGGTCCCCCTAGACCTGCTGAGATCTGGGGTGGTGATGGGAATCCCACTGCCTTGCCATTACCATTTTATCACACATCTGTCTGGCTCCCAGCTGTTGGCACTTGCACTTTCCCAAGAGCTTTCTCTTCCCACTGGAACCTGCTGTGCCACTCATACAGAGGGCCCATGAATGAACACACTCAATAACTGATGGGAGTTGCGTGTGTGTCCGCTCCTCCCTCAAGTATGTGTTCAACGTGGGCTCCTGGAGTTTCCCCAGTGGGGTAAGCTCCCCTCGCTCACGTGGTCAGCTGGCTCAAGAAGGTCCCCTTTACTGACAGCCTGCCTTGCTCTGCTCATTTCCTCAGTCCCTTCCTGGTGTTTGATGTTTCTTTCACTTGCCAAGTGAACTGCTCATGCTCCGGTCCTTGTCCTGGGGTCTGCTCTTGGGGATCCTCAACTAGGGCACAGACCCTGGGGTGTGCACCCTTTCCATCCTTACTGGCCTTAAGGTGGCATCGCATTTCACTGCATGTCAGTGTGAGCAGCACTTCAGCAAATTCAGTTCCACAGATGTTTCCAGAACCAATGACGTGCCAGGTGCTGGAGCAGGAGATGTAGATTCAAAGATGATCCGTGGCTTCCTTTCTCTGCAAGGGCTCTCACTGTCCTGGGAGAGGATAATAGGAACATGGGTGCTGGGCAGTTGGGGAGAAATTTTAGTTGACGCAATGGAGAGACAAGTGCTCCTGGCTGTTGCCGCAGGGGAGGAAGATTCTAAGAAGCCTAAACCCACATGTGGGGGCACTTGACTTGCCCACTTGGTGCCCCCCCTTCTTGTAACTGCCTCTGTCCTTGTAGCCTGTGAGTAAGTCTTCCTCTGGCTCTTCCTTGCAGATCTCAGCTATTACTTTTCCTTGGTACCTTCACTCTTGCTTCATTTCACAGTTTCTCTTTAAATTGTTCCGCAGAAGAAAAGACAGGGAAGGAAGGGCTTTTGTCAAAGTGTCTCCAGCCCTTCCCTGTTCCAGATTCAAGTCTGTTTGCATGTGTTCCAGAATGCCGGCTTCTGGCCTCTGTGCCAGTGCTCCCCCCGAGACACGCGGGAACTGACAGAATAGCAAGTAAACATCTCTCAGCCTCCCTCCCCACTTCCCGTAGATCCCTGGCTCACACGTGCCGTCTTGGGCTAGCTGGCGCTCTCGGCCTCCATTCTCTGCCCCCGTGTTTCTCTGTTTCTCTCACAGGCACATCCTGGCCCAGGGAGTAGCTTTCATACCTGTGTCTCCTCTAACTGGCCTCAACGGGAAATACAGTATAGACGTTAAGCCTACAGACTGTGGAGAAAGACTCCTTACGCTCAGAGCCAGTGTCTGCCCTTTTTAGCTGCATGAGCCTTTGGAAGTTACTTAACATCTCTGACCCCTCACTTCTTACATCTGTAAAATGGGGAGATGAGTACTTACCTCATTTTTTATGCAGGAGGTAATAGAGTACTTAGAAGAGGGCCTGTGGCATGAGAAAGTCTAAGTGTGTTCAGCTGTTTTTTCTAAGCTGCTGTCCTCTGGCAGGAGAGAGGCTTGGACTAGACTGGCTGGTGAGGAGAGAGAGATGAGAAGTCAGGTTCCGTGTGTGTGTCTCGGTCAGTCTTTTCGTCTGGGTTAAGAAGGTGGGTGACGTAAAACCACACGCTCTGAAGTACCTCTCACCCCTTAGGTGTTCCGATGCGCCTTGTCAGAACACTGTCCTCGTCACTGCATCCCCTGAGGGGCAATTAAGAGTGAACAGCCCCTGCTGAAAGGGTGATGGGAGAGCATACTGCTTTTCTTTGTGGAGTTTGGATTTTCTGGTTTTGAACAAATTGAGCATTATCTTTATGGCACGTATTTTAGTTTATTATTTTTATTAAGTTTTTTATTTTAATTCCAACGTAATTAACATACAATGTTAAATCAATTTCAGGTGTGGAGTTCAGTGTTTTGACAAATCTCTACCCTGCTCAGTGCTCATGACGAGAAGTGTACTTTCAGTCCTCATCACCTGTTTCCCCCATCTTCCCGCCCTCCTCTCTTCTGGTAACTGTCAGTATATATATTTTAAACACAGAAGCAAATATTTGGTGTAAGGAGTTTGGTGCATATATTTATCAAAGGCATAGTATGTATATACAATGGAATACTGTGAAGCCATCAAAAAACCCCATAATCTGGCCATTTGCAATGACATGGATGGAACTAGAGGGTATTATGCTAACCAAAATAAGTCAATCAGAGAAAGATAATTATATGATCGCTCTGATATGAGAGGCAGGGCGGGGGGCCATGGAGGGAAGGGAGGGGAGAAATGAAGTGGGATTGGGGAGGGAGGGAGACAAACCATAAGAGACTCTCAATCTCAGGAAACACACTGAGGGCTGCTGGAGTGGAGGGGGGGTGGGAGGGATAGGGTGGCTGGGTGATGGACATTGTGCTATGGTGAGCGCTGTGGATTGTGTAAGACTGATGATTCAGAGACCTGTACCCCTGATATAAATAATACGTTATATGTTAATTTTAAAAAAGCATATTATATTTGATACCTTATTAGAGAGAGTAATTGAGTTTGGGTATTCTAGAGCCTCATGGAAGTATTGTTTTGTATGATGCTCTAGGCGATTGGTTTTCACACTTAAGGGGCATCAGCACCATCTGGAGGGCTTGTTAAGATTCAGATTGCCAGGCCCCACCCCAGAGTTTTTGAGTCCTGAGCTCTGAGGTGGGGCCCTGGAATTTGCATTTCTGGTAAGTTCTCAATGACACTGTTAGTCTTGCGCCAACACTCTGATAAATATTGGTGATCACAGGTGACACTTCCCTTACCTGAAGCCTGTGCAACTAGAACAAGCTAACGTTCATTAAGTGCCCGTTTTACCCCTTACCCCTGAGTATCAGAACCCACCCTGGCCGTCCGCGCCACTGCTGCTGTGCCTGCTGAAAAGCCCTCATTGATAGAGATGCAAAGCCTCCTTCTGGGTCACTTCTAACCTCTGACTCCCTGTCTGTCCCCAGGAACTATGCAGAATGAGTCTTCCATGGAAAAGCCCTCCTAATATCTGAAGATGTTGAATGTGTTCCTATTTCAGATCAGATGTCTCTAAAGTTCATCAGAAATTAACAAACATTATATGCCAGGCTGGATGTTCTAAATGCTTTACAAGTATTAACTGCTTTAATGCCATAATATCTGTAATGAGGTGGGTCAGATTTTTCTCTTTGACAGATTTTAGGAGCCTGAAGCATGTTGAGTGCCAGCAGGCTTTCCCAAGGTCATACAGCCAGTAGGCCAAAGGCCTGGGACTCTGTCCTTGGCAGGCTGCTCTGCGCTTTTAGCTACACTTGCCGGTGGATCTCTCCAAGTGTGGGCCACGGACCAGCAGCATCAGCATCACCTAGGAAGTAGCTAGAAATGCAGGTTCTTGGTCCTACTCCACTTCTGTAGACTCAGAAACTCTGGGAGGGGGCCCATGAATCTGCATTTGAGTAAGCCCTCCAGGTGATTCTGATGCAGCCAGCGTGGGAATCACTGCTCTGCGCTATGGTTCTCAGGCTTCATCCTGCTGGCTGCTGTCCAGGTTTCAACATCTTTTTTCAAAGCTCAAGTTCAAAGCCTAGCACAATATTTCTAGATTAACTCACACAGCACAACGGGAATATTATTACTGCCTTTGTTTTGCATACAAATTATATTAAAAAATCCGAAGTTTATATTACGGCTGTCTTTTCCCCTCAGCCATGTCACTGTGGGCTCATAACGAATTTGCAGTCCGTTAATTTCTAGGTCTTTTTTTTATCCCCCAGAAACTGTTGTTAAGCCCTGTTCTCTAGCCCTAAACTTGGCTTTTTTTTTTTTAAACTCTCATCCTAGAACTTCACGTTTATTCTTATTTAAATCCATTTACCTTTCGTTCATGGCTCAGCTTTTATATATATATATATATTTTTTTTTCTGGATCTTCTCTGCTTATTTTTGTTATAAAAATCTGTGTTCATTGAAGAAAATCTTGAAAGTAAAGTACAAAAGTAGAAAGAAAAACATTGTTGCTAGTGCCGTCATCCAAACATAACCACCACAAACATCTTGATGTTATTACTTTGGCTTTTTCCCTGTCCATAGGTTTGAATAATGTTATATGTATATATGAATTTGATTTATTTTTTCTCTATTATAAACCTTTCTTCTATTACTACATAGTTTTTATAAAAGAGTCTTCACTATTGACTATTTTTTCCATTGGTTGTATAGGAAATGACTTAAAAAGTTCTCCATAGGTGGGTAGTTAGGTTGTGCTGTGAATGATATTCTTATGATAAACATTTTGTGCTTAAGCAAAGCTTTCCCCAAGTTCCGAACGAATTGCTTAGAATGGGATCTCAAAAAACCGTTAAAAATCTCAGGTCTGTCACTCAGTGTGTCAACTACTGTCTCCACTCTAAATCATTCATAATGTCAGAAATCTGCTTTTTGATTTGGATTGTTTTTCTCGGTTATCAGTGAGGATGCTTATGAAAGGGAGGTGCAATTGGTGTATTTGCTTATCCTTTGGAGACTTACAGATTCATCTACTGAGCAGATTCATGGAGAATCTGCTCTGTGGCAGGTCTTTTGTTAGGTGCTAAGTAATTCACTAACCAGTAGATTTTTAGTCCAGTTATTCTACTTTGAACAAATCAACTTCCTCCTTTCTGCCTGCTCAGAGATCATGAGCTATTTAGCTGTGACTTGATAGAACCCAGTTACATTGCATTTGGGGTATTCCTTGATTTACTAGTGTCCTTTTTTTTTAAAAAAATATTTATTTATTAGAGAGAAAGCATGCATGAGCAGGGGGAGCAGCAAAGGAACAGGGAGAGGGAGAAGCAGACTCCCCACCAACACACGGGCTCGATCCCAGGACCCCGAGATCAGGACTGGAGCCAAAGTCAGATGCTCAACTGACTGAGCCACCCGGGCGCCCCTCTAGTGTTATTTGAAAAAAAGAGAATCCTGATGATATGGAACATTCACTGGGCTCCCATTCTTCCTAAGGTCCCGTGCTATCCTCAGTACAGATTACGTCACTCAGTGGGCTACAGCCAGCTCTTCAGACTCCCAAACCAGAAATCTCAGTCTTCCCTCCCAGCCAACTGGAAACACTCAAATCCTGTTGAGTCTGTCTTCCAAACAACTTTTAATCTTTATCATTTCTGTTTCATAGTTCTTTCCTCCCCTAGCTTCTCAAACTTCTTTTTCTTACTTTTTTTTAAAAACTGAAGTGAAATTCACATAACATAAAATTAACCATTTTAAAGTCTACAGTCCAGTGGCTTTTAGTACTTAAACAATGTTGTACAACCATCACTACTATCTAGTCCCCAAAGATTTCTGTCACCCCAAAAGGAAACTTCATACCTATTCACAAGTCACTCTTCACTCTTGCCTTCCCCGAGCCCTAGGCAGCCATCATTCTGCTTTCTCTCTATGGATTCACCTGTTCTGTATATTTCATATCCACAGAATCATAGAATATGCGACCTCTTATGTCTGACTTCTTGCACTCAACATAATGTTTATAGGTTCACCCGTGTTGTAAAGTTCATCCTTTTTAATCCATTTCCTCATTTTTAGTCTTGGAAAGAGAATAACAGAATAGGCTTTTTAAAAAACATTTCCGATAGCGAAGTCTTTCGTGTCTTCTCTGAGCTTTTGAAATAGCATCATAGTGTTTATTCATAACCAAAAAAACTCTACCCCAGAATAGAGATTTACTGAGCGGAAGTGACCCCTGTAAGGGAAGAACTGTGGCTGGCTGGTTGATTCTTAGAAGCTCAGAACCTGACATGGTCTGGCACTCCCTTCTGTGGCCACTGGGCAGACCTTAGTAAGGATCACGGCTCTGGCAAACACATAGACAAGATGCACATCTTTTGAGGACCTCAGTTTCTTCACCCGTGAAATGAGAACAAATATACTACCATTTTCACAGAGTGCTTGGGAGGATTCGATGAGTACGGTACGTACAGTGACTGGCAGAGAACAAATGCTTAGTATTAGGAAGATAACATTTTCATTTTCTCCCCCCAAGTTGCCTTTTATTCCTTCCTCACCAAATAACGAGACATGCCATTACAGTCTCTTAAAGTTGGGAAGGAAAAGCTGATGCCAATTCAGTTGTTTTCTTTGGCATGGAGGTACAGAGTGGACTTTTAATGACTTTGACTCTGTTCAAAAATTTTAAACATTTTGTTAAATTTTTTGATGTGCCCAAAAGTGGACCTAACAAATCTCCAGGTCCTCCTCAGCCACCCCCACCAGCCTCACCAGTGTTTGCCATTCTGACTTCATCCACTCCCTACCGCACCTGTTTTTATGCTTGAGCATTCAAAAGCTAATCCCTGACATAATTTTACTATACACATTTCATTATGTGTCTCCAACAGATAAGTATTGTTTTTTTAACTAAGTGCAGTACTGTGAACATACCCAACAATATTTATTAACAATACCTTGTTCATTAGCAGCCTGTCTGTGTACAGTTTTCTGTAATTATCTAAAAAATATTTCCTTTTTTTAAACACTCGGTTCACATCATGATCCAAGTGCAGTGCACTTATTGCAGTTCATAGGTCCATCTTTCAAGGCTTCAAAAATTTTAAGAGCTCCCACTCTTGTTTTATCTGTGAATTGTATTTCTTGAAAAAATTGCATCATTGGTCTGGTCGAGTTTTTAGCAATCTCGATTTGGCTGATTGTATCCTGGTGTTTTCTTTTAACGTGTTCTTCTGTCCTTTCCATTTCCTGCTAATGGTTTGAGGATATTCAGGTTCGATTTTCTTCTGGCAGGAAGCTGTGGGGGGGCTGTGCTGTGAGCTTCCTGTTGCAGCCTACCAAGCCCCTCGCCGTGACGGGCTTTCCCACTTGCAGTGAGGAGCTTGGTCGGTGGGTTTGGGTGCTGTCAGCCCGATCCTTCCATTTTCACTCACCCATCAACCTTTCACTTCAGGTGGGGATCCTTTTTCTTGACTGTGTCTTAGGATCACCAAAGAAGCTTTTAAGAAATTCCTGATGCTGAAGTGGCTTCCCAGGCCAATGGCATCCAGACTATCTGGGGCATCAGCATTTTTTAAAGCTCCTCAGGAGATAAAAATGTGCAGCCAGGGTTGAAAACCACTGTCCTAATTATTTTCACGGTCGTTGATAATATTGCCTAGGTACCTGAATTCAGTAAGTGTTGCTACAACTAGTGATTTTCAGGTTCTGTCATTCTGTCTGCATTTATTAGCTGGAATTGTTCTATAAAAAAAAAGATTTCCTCTTATCAACAACTTGAATATGCTGATGCATAGTTTATACTGATGCAAACTGCTGAAAGACACCAAAGACATCTGTATTTATTAATTTGTATGATGAGTTGGTCCCTTAATATCTCCAAAGGTGCCTAGCAGTTTTTTTTTAAATTCCATTATAGTTAACATACGGTGTTATATTTAGTCTCAGGTCCACATTGCAGTAGTGCTTTGCGTTGCTCAGTGCTCACTGCCGCAAGTGAACCCTTAATCCCCTTCATCTGTTTCACCCATCCCCCCACCTACCTCCCCTCTGGTGACCACTAGCTTGTTCTCTATAGTTCAGAGTCTGTTTATTGGCTTGCCTTTTCCCCCCCTTTGTTTTATTTCTTAAATTCCACATATGCGTGAAATAATATGGTACTTGTCTTTCTCTGACTTATTTCACTTAGCATAATACTGTCTAGATCCATCTGTGTTGTTGCAAATGGCAAGATTTTATTCCTTTTTTATGGCTGAGTAATATTCCACTGTGAGAGAAAGAGAGAGAGAGAGAGAGAGAGAGAGAGTGTGTGTGTGTGTGTACTCACCACTTCCTCTTTATCCATTCACCTATTGATGGACTGCTTCATAATTTGGCTATTATGAATAATAATACAGTAAATATAGGGGTGCATATATCCTTTCAAATTAGTGTTTTTATATTCTTTGGGTAAATGAGCAGTAGTAGAATTACTGGCTCCTACCTGTAGTGATTCTATTTTGAATTTTTAAAAAAGATTTATTATTTATTTATGAGCAAGAGATTGTATGCAAATTGTGGGAGAGGCAGAGGGGAAGAAAGAATCCTGAAGCAGACTCAGTGCAGAGTGAGGAGCCCGACCTGGGGCTTAGACCCAGGACCCTGAGATCATGATCATGACCTGAGCTGAAATCAAGAGTCTGTGGCCTAACTGACTGAGCTACCCACACACCCCTGGTTTGAAATTTTTAAAAATTAATTAATTAATTAATATATTTTTATATTTCTTTCAAGGAACCTCTGTATTTTTTCCCACAGTGGCTGCACCAGTCTGCATTCCCACCAGCAGTGCATGAGGGTTCCTTTTTCTCTGCATCCTCACCAATACCTGTTTCTTCTGTTGTTGATTTTAGCCATTCTGACAGGTGTGAAGTGATAGCTCATTGTAGTTTTGATTTGCATTTCCCTGATGATGAGTGAGGTAGAGCATCTTTTCATGTGTCTCTTGGCCATCTGGATTTCTTCTTTGGAGAAATGTCTGCTCATATCCTCTGCCTATTTTTTAATTAGATTATTTGGTTTTTTGATATTGAGTTGTGCAAGTTGTTTATATGTTTTGGATATTAACCTTTCATTGGATATGCCATTTGCAAATATCTTCTCCCATTCAGTAGGTTATCTTTTAGTTTTGTTGATTGTTTCCTTCACTGTGCAGAAGGTTTTTATTTTGATGTAATCCCAATACTTTATTTTTACTTTTGTTTACCTTGCCTGAGGAGATATGCCTAGAAAAATGTTGTTCTGGCCGATGTCAGAGAAGTTACTGTCTGTACTCTCTTCTAGGATTTTTATGGTTTTGAATCTTACATTTAGGTCCTTACTCCATTTCAAGTTTATTTTTGTGTGTGGTATAAGAAAGTTGTCCAGTGCCATTCTTCTCCATGTAGGTGTCCAGACAGACTTTCCAACACTATTTGTTGAAGAGACCATCTTTTTCCCGTTGCGTATTCTTGCCTCCTTTGCTGCAGATTAATTGACCATATAAATGTGGGTTTATTTCTGGGCACTCTATACTGTTCCATCAATCTGTGTATCTTTTTCTGTGTCAGTACAATACTGTATTGATTACTACAGCTTTGTAGGATATCTTGAAATCTGGGATTGTGATACCTTCAGCTTTGTTCTTCTTTTTCAAGATTGCTTTGGCTATTCAGTCTTTCATGGTTCCATACCAATTTTAGGATGATTTGTTCTGTGAAAAATGCTGTTGGTATTTTGATAAGGAGTGCATTAAATCTGTAGATTGCTGTGGGTAGTATGGACATTTTTTTTGTTCTCTAGAGTTAAGGGTCTGTTTCTTGGTTTGTCTTTCTTTTTTTTAAAGATTTATTATTATTATTATTATTATTATTATTATTATTATTATTATTTGCCCCAGGGGTACAGGTTTGTAAATCATCAGGTTTACATCTTTCACAGCACTCACCATAGCACAAACCCTAACAATATTTGGTCTTCCAGCCCATGAGCATGAAATATCTTTCCATTTGTGTTGTCTTCTATTTCTTCCATCAGTGTTTTATAGTTTTCAAAGTAAAAGTCTTTCACCTCTTTGGTTAAGTTTATTTTTGGTGCAATTGTAAATGGGATTGTTTTCTTAATTTCTCTTCTGCTTCATTATTAGTGTATAGAAATGCAGTGGATTTTTGTATATTGATTTTGTATCCTGCAAACTTACTGAATTCATTTATCAGTTGCAGTATGTTTTTGGTGGAGTATTCAGGGTTTTCTTTATGTAATTTCATGTCATTTATACATAGTGCAAGTTTCACCTCTTCCTTACCAATTTGGGTGCTTTTAATTTTTCTCGTCTGACTGCTGTGGCTAGGACTTCCAGTACTGTGTTGAATAAAAGTGGTGAAGAGGGCATCCTTGCCTTCCTTGTTCCTGATCTTAGAAGAAAAGTGCTCAGTTTTTCACCATTGCTCATGATGTTAGCTGTGGGTTTTTCATATACAGCCTTTATTATGTTGAGGTATGTTCCCTCTAGATCTACTTTGTTGAGGATTTTTTTAATAAAGTTTTTATTTATTTATTTGAGGTAGAGTGAGCAAGGGAGAGAGTGAGAGAGCACAAGCAGGGAGAGGGGTGGGGGGAGAGGGAAAAGCAGGCTCTCCACTGAGCAGGGAGACCGACACTGGGCTTGAACCCAGGATCTGGGATCATGACCTGAGCTGAAGGTTTAACCTACTGAGCTCCCCAGGCGCCCCTTGTTGATGGTTTTTAAAATCATGAATGGGTGTTGTACTTTGTCACATGCTTTTTCTGTATCTACTAAAATGATCATATGGTTTTTATCCTTTCCCTGGTTGATGTGATATATCACGTTGATTGATTTGTGAATATTGTACCACCCTTGCACCCCAGGACTAAATCCCACTTTCTCACGGTGAATGATTTTTTTAAATGTATTGTTGGATTCAGTTTACTAATATTTTGTTCAGGATTTTTGAATCTATGTTCTTCAGAGATACTGGCCTGTAGTTCTCTTTTTTAGCACTGTTTCTATTTATTTGTTTATTTTTAGAGGGGGGTAGGGCAGAGGGAGAGAGAGAATCCCAAACAGGCTCCACCCCACAACCCTGAGATCATGACGTGAGCCCAAACCAAGAATCAGATGCTCAACCAGCTGCACCATCCAGGCGCCCCTTCTTGCTGGTTGTACAATTCTCTTTATCACTAGTTTTTGCCATTTCAATTATGTGCCTTGGTGTTGACCTCCTTGGGTTGATTTGGTTGGGAATGCTCTGTGACTTCTGGATCTGGATTTCTCTTTCCTTCAGATTAGGTAAGTTTTCAGGTATTATTTCTTTAGATGAATTTTTTGCCCCCCCCCTTTTCTTTTCCTTCTGGGATCCCTACTAATGTGAATGTTAATACATTTCATGGTGTTGCTGTGTTCTCTAAGTCACGTTTCATGTTTTATTTTTTTTCTCTCTCTCCTGTTCATCTTGATTGCTTTCCATTTTTCTGTCTTCCAGGTCACTGATCTGTTCTTCTGCTTTCTCCAGTTTACTCTTTATTTCATCTAGTATATTTTTATTTCAGTTACTGAGTTCTTCATCTGTGATTGGTTCTTTTTTATGTTTTCAGTCTCTTTGTTGAGGGTCTCACCGAGGTCCTCCACTCTTTTCTCAAGTCCAGTAAGTATCTTTAGTACCATTACTTTAAATTCTCTGTCAGGCAAATATATTAGTTATCTCTGTTTTGTTTAGCTCTCCTGGTGTGATTTCTGTCCTTTTCTTTCATTTAAGACATATTCCTCTGTCTCCTCATTTTGTCAAATTCTTTGTGTCTGTTTTTATATTTTAGGGAAGTCAGCTATGTCTCCTGTTCTTGAAAGTAGTAGCCTTATGAGGAAGAAGTTCTATAGTGTCCTGCAGTACAGTGTCCCCTGTTCACTAGAGTCTGACTCTTCAGAGGGGTCTCATATGTGTGTTGCATGCACCCCACTATTGTGGTTCACCTGTGTTTGCCCGCAGTCCAGTCATATGCAGTGGTTCTCTTTGCCTGTTGTAGGCAGGGTTTGAGTCCTGTGTCCTTAGTGGGCCAGTCTGGGGCTGCCTTGGGCTTGTGTTGAGTCAGATCAAGCATTTGCCACAGGTGAAGTAGGAGTGAATTACAGGGCACTTTCCCTCTATTGTGCCCTGAGAAGCTTTTGTTGGTGGGTGGGGCCTGTAGTCAGACCAGATATCTGCTGCCAGCCCACTGTTGGGGCTGCAGTTGGGCTGGTGTGTGAGTGGTTATCATCCCCTCTTCCTCGGGCAGGAATCACTTTGGACGGGTAGTGGTCCCTGTTGGAGCTGCTTTCACCCTGCCAGCCTTGTGGCATCTCTTTGGATGGGCTGTGGCCAAGGGCATATTGGATAGGGTCCGCCCTCGGGAGAATGTAGGGAAGGGGCACATGGTATTAGCAAGGTTTGTGAGCAGGTCTGCTGTGGGAGGGGACTTGGAGCTGAGACCTGGCTGGGTGGGGCATGTCTGCCAGAGTATGAGGAGGCAGGGTGTGCTGTTAGCAAGTTAGGGAGTGCCTACTGGCTCTCTGCTGGTTCCCACAGGTTTCTGTGCATCTAGCCTGGAGGGCAGGGGCAGAAAATGACACTTGCCAGCTCCTTTGTTCCTGGATAAGTCCCTCAAAGATCCCTGCCCCTCTAGCATATGCTCTGAGTTTAGGAAGCTAATCTCCCTCCTGGAGAGCCCATGTGGTTTTCAAACTGTTACTTCTCTGCTGTATCGCTGTGGACTGTTGGGCTGTCTCTTTAAGGGTGGGGACTCAGTTTCCTCTTGCTGGCCTAGCTCTCCCAGAGCTGAGCCCACTGATTTTTCAAGTTCTAGGTGGTAAGCCTTGCTGATTGTAAGAACGAGAAAGATTATGCCTCTCTGGTTGTGAAAGCCAAATGTTTTGGAGGTTCATCTTCCCCATGTGGGTTTCCCTTACTTGGGGTTTCTTGTGTGAGGGTGTGTTTCTCTCGCCTCTGTGTGCCGCATTGTCCCTCCCTCCTGCAGATAGTCCCACGGGTCCACTTAGTTCCCAACGGCATCTCCGCCCCTCCTTCCTCTGCACTGTGGCCTTTTCTCTACATTTAGCTGTGGAGAATCTGTTCTGCTAGTCTTCTGGCCATTTTCAGGCTTATTTCCACTAATGCGGGTGTCACCTAGTTCTATCAGTAGGAGGAGTAAACTTAGGCTCTGCCTACTCTGCCATCTTCCCAGGAAGTCCAAAGCATTTTTTTTAAGTGTCAAGGTAAACTCAGGGAATTTTATGTATTTGACTTGTTTAATCATTTTTCTTTTTTTAGTACAACTGCCCCATATTGGCCAACCCGAAGCTTTCCCTTTAGGGAATTCTGATGTGACTCCAGTTGTTCCTGTCAGTGTCTTTGTGTCTTGGCATGACAAGATATCCTCTTTAATGCTCGAGCTCTGTTTAATCACAAACTGTTTTGAACAATTATAAATCAGTGCCTTAATTAGTTCTTCCACCAAGGAGCAATATATTGATTTTTTTTTTAAAAGATTTATTCATTTGACACAGAGAGAGAGATTACAAGTAGGCAGAGAGGCAGGCAGGGAGAGAGGAGAGAGGAGGAAGCGGGCTCCCCACCGAGCAGAGAGCCCGATGTGGGCCTCGATCCCAGGACCCTAGGATCATGACCTGAGCCGAAGGCAGCGGCTTTAACCCACTGAGCCACCCAGGCGCCCTGATTTTTTTTTTGTCTTGGTGAAGATGTTCACCAAGGTCTTTCAAGTTGGTCCTTACCAACTTGAAATACAGAGTTTCAGTAATAAACAGATTTGCATAAATAGGAGTTAGAAGTTCATGTGAATTTTCACTTGTAACGGGCACTAGTTCATATCAGTGGACATACATGTAATATTTATTGTATTTTTTTAAAGATTATTTATTTGACAGAGAGAGATCATAATTAGGCAGAGAGGCAGGGAGAGAGAGAGGAGGAAGCAGGCTCCCTGGCTGAGCAGGGAGCCTGATGCGGGGGCTTGATCCCAGGACCCTGAGATCATGACCTGAGCCGAAGGCGGAGGCTTTAACCAAACACTGAGCCACCCAGGTGCCCCTTATTGTATAATTTTTGATAATTTCTTAAGCGTCGTGTTCTCTGTTGATCATCAGGAATGTAAATGAGTCTATAACTAGTGTATGACCATGCCATATGTGAAAAAAATTATGCTAGTGTCAAGAAATAGAACTGATTTGAACACTGTGGAACAATGGAGTTATATTAAAATAGTAAGTATTCAAAAAATTTAACAATATCAGCAACCCATAATGGTTTGAATACAGTACTGTAAAAGTGTTTAGTTTTTAAGAGTCTATTAGTTTTTTCGGCTGAGGGATTGGTTGGTTGTAGGACTTTGAAAGCAGTTGGGAAAATGCCATGATAGCCTTGGAATGAAATTCCAGAGGCCCAAAGCAGAGAGCTGCATTTTAAATATTATGGGAAATAGTTGTTACTTTTATTCTTGGGAGGAGTGGGAGAAATTTAATGCTTGTGTTTATTCTTTTTTGGTCCAATACAAATTGAGTATTTTAGGAATTACTTAGAAATGTATGTTTAGCTTGATTTGATATAAAAAGAATCACTTAAAAAACTTTTTTAAAATTAATATTTTGAATTGAAGTATATTTGACACACAATATTACATTAGTTTCAGGTGTACAACATAGTGCAAAGGAATCCGTTTTGATATATTGATTTTTACTTTAATGGGAAAAGAGTTCATTAGGAATGTTCAAGTTCTTTGTGTACGTTTTGTGATGCTCCTCTCTGGCCCAAGATGAAGCCAAGAGCTGTGACGCATCTGCTCATCTGCTATCTCTGGGGCGGCGTCTGCTGCTGTCAGCAGCTCCCTTCTTATCTGGCTGCTGGTCCTGCTCAGTCAGTCGTACGGGAATGTCAGTTCCATTAATAACCCAAGGACCGGACAGGCAGATAGTGGAAAGTGGCTGAAGAGAAAGAAATTGTATTTAACCCGGTGTTCTGAGTTGTCATTTTTCTCGACCCTAGCATAGCTGGATAAAGGCAGTCTGAGGGCGTGACAGCAAATCCACCTCTGACAGAATCTCACTTACGAGCCAGAGAAACAACCCAACACCAAGAGTGAATGAAACTGGGGAAAAAGGTAAAGATTGGGACTTGGAAAAGTCCGGGGAAGCAGTGCTGGGAAAAAAAATGCCATGACCCAAGTATTTGGATAGAAGCTCTGACAACTTGGCAAAATAAATTTTATTTTTATTTCAAATATTATCTTTCTTGGTGTTTCGTATGAACAAAATTCTTTTTTTTTTTAAAAGAGGTATTTATGGAATGATGGATTTCTCATAGAAGATTTTGGAGTTACGTACTGTTCCTTTTGGCTCTTCATCGTCCAGTTGCCAGAGGGAAGAGAGCAGGTTTTATTTTTCTTCATGCAGGTAGAATGGCTCGCCAACCACAGTGCTGTGTTTGGGTTATCTATTGCTGTATAACACGTCACCCCGAAACTTCCTGGCTTTGAGTGGAAAATACCTTAATATTTCTCACGATTCTGTGGTCCTCCTGGGGCTAAGGTGAATGGCTCTTCTAGAAGGGTCACCTGGAGTGTGTCGTGCAGTTGCATTCATCGGTTGGCCATGGCTGGGCATCTGAGGCGGCTCCTTCACTTATGTCTGGCACCTCACTGTTCCTCCTCCAGCTTCTTTCTCCAGCAGGGTGGCACGGAACCTTAAGGGTTCCAACAGGGAGGGAGCCAAAGTTGCCAGTCTTTCTAAGGTCTAGGCTCAGAAGTCCCAGGTTTCTTTTCCTACATGCTCTTGGTCAAAGCCAGGGACAAAGGCAGTCCCTTAGAAGGGACTTCATCTCTTGGCTTGAGGAGCAGTGTGAGCATACAGAGACAAGAGCTATTGTTGGCAGCCATGTTTGGAAACTATCTACCTGCAATCACTATCTTTTGCTTCTCTTTTTTGTGTTCAGTTTTTCATTGTTTACATTAGAGAATTTACAATTATTTTTATATTCTGTCTTTAACACCTGGCGACTGAGTATCATTAATTTTTTTGTTTTCCTATTTTCCTGTTTGGTTGGTTAGGTTGTTTCTTAGTATTGACTGATTTATTTTTCTTAGATCAAGACCAGCGTTCGTGTGTGTGTGTGTGTGTGTGTGTGTGTGTGTGTGTGTATTCACAGAATTATTTGAGTAATCTAATTATTGAGCTGTGATGGGGAAAGGACTCAAGCTCAGTCTGTTTTTTTTTTTAAAGATTTTATTTATTTATTTCACAGAGGGAGAGAGATTACAAGGAGGCAGAAAGGCAGGCAGAGAGAGAGAGGGGGAAACAGGCTCCCCGCTGAGCAGAGAGCCCGATGCGGGCCTCGATCCCAGGACCCTGAGATCATGACCTGAGCCGAAAGCAGAGGCTTTAACCCACTGAGCCACCCAGGCGCCCTCAAGCTCAGTCTGTTAAGAGCTTCCTCCATAGGTATAAGAAATTCCTACTAGGTTTTGGAGGCCAGAGTGGGACTAAATCACCAGGAACCCAACCCTGTTCTAATAGACAGATTATTTTTTTCAGTTTTACATTGAGTTCCTTAGTAAATAAAATTGATTTTCAGCATTGACACTCCTTACACTGACTTCCTGTATTCCATAACCAAAGACTCTTGGCGTTGGCAAAGGCCGTGTTTCACTCCATGTCCTTGGTGACCTAAGGTAAAGGGGGCTGATTGTCTGCCTTTGGTATATTCTGGTGTTCCCAGCACTGACGGTGACTGTGCAGACTAATGAGAATTTTCGCCCAGGGGTTGGTAAGGATTAAACTAATGAGCTGAATGAACCTGTCCCAGAGCAGAGTCAAGTGGAGGATGGTGCTGAAGTTGTGTCCTTTAGGGCCACAGAACAGAGACTTTGATTAATTTTGATGTTAAGTTATAAAAATGAATTTATGCGTTTATGGAAGAATTTGACTAGTTCTTCTAAGCTTTTGAAAACGCAAGCTATGGTTTGGCAAAGCAGTTTGTATAGATCTGTAATAAGTCATGTTTTAATGAAGTCTTATCATTGGTTCCAAGCAATTTCTGATTTCCGTTAAAACTTATTCAAAAGTACAGCAAGGGGACACCTGGGTGGCTCAGTTGTTAAACATCTGCTTTCGGCTCAGGTCATGATCCCAGGGTCCTGGGATTGAGCCCCCCCCAATCAGGCTTGCTGCTCAGCGGGAGGCCTGCTTCTCCATCTCCCACTTCCCCTGCTTGTATTCCCTCTCTCGCTGTCTCTCTCTCTGTGTCAAATAAATAAATAAATAAACATCTTAAAAAAAACAAAAACAAAAACAAAAGTACAGAGAGGATATTTTTGAAATGAGGAAAATGTGATGGGGTAGAAGAGGAAAAAATCTCTTCCTCTCCTCCTCCGCTTCCCCTCTTTCCAAGCCTCCCCCCCACCAACCATTGCTTGCTTATTTGAGTGTCTCCTCTCAGTGTCTAATGACAGTGAGAGCTGTGTGGGGTGACCTTGGGAGGAGTTGGAAGCTCCTGCAAACTTTCCAGCTTGGGGTCCCCTCATA
Organism: Ailurus styani; assembly: GCA_002007465.1. Classification (NCBI taxonomy): domain Eukaryota; kingdom Metazoa; phylum Chordata; class Mammalia; order Carnivora; family Ailuridae; genus Ailurus; species Ailurus styani. Next base: position 433,101 of record LNAC01000489.1, read on the forward strand.
CCCAGGCCATCAGTAGTTAAAAATCAACTCCCCAGGTGAATACTATAAGTGGCCAAAGGTTTGTGTTTTTTTTTGGTTCATCTTTATTGAGCTATAATTGATATACATCACTGTATACACTGAAGGTGTGTAGTAGCATAATGGTTTGACTTACACATGCTGGGAAATAATCACAATAAATTTAGTTAACATCCATTATTTCATATAGGTACAATTAATAAAAGAGAAAGAGAAAGAAAATTTTTTGCTTGTGAGGAGAACTCTCAGGATTTACTCTTTCTTTCTTTTTTTTTTTTTAGGATTTACTCTTTTAACAGCTTTCCTATATAGCATACAGCAGTGTTAGCTACCGTCGTCATGCTGTACATTACATCCCTAGTACTTATTTATCTTGTAACTGGAAGTTTGTACCTTTCGACAGCCTTTCTCGCAATTCCTCCCCCACCAATCCCCTGCCTCTGCTAACTACAAGTTTGATCTCTTTTGCTATGAGTTTGGGTTTTGTGTTTGTTTTTTAGTTTTTTAGATTCCACACATAAGCAAGATGATACAGTATTTATCATTCCCTGTCTGACTTATTTCACTGAACGTAATGCCCTCAGGGTCATCCATGCCATTGAAAGTGGCAGAATTTCTTCCTTTTTATGGCTGAATAGCACTCCCCTATATGTATGTATATCACAACTTCTTTATCCATTCATCCACTGATGGACACTTAGGTTGTTTCCATGTCGTGGCTATTACAAATAATAAGGCAGTCAAGTTTAAGAAGCAGAGCTCTATGAGAGTCGTACTGCTCAAACTTGAATGTGCACACCAGTCTCCTAGGGACCTTGTTAAAATGCAGATTTTTAGTAAGTTTGGAGTGGAGCCTGAGATCCTGCATTTCTAATAAGCAACCAGGTGAGGCCGATAGCCCTGGACCATGAACCACACTTTGAATACTGAGAGTATAGAGCAGGAGTTGGCAAACTTTTCAGGTACAAGACCAGATAATAAATATTTTGGGCTTTGCAGACCATGTCGTGTCTACTCTTGTAGCATAAATGCAGCCGTAGATAACATGTGGACAAATAGCTGTGGCTGTGTCTATAAAACTTTATTGACAAAACCAGGCAGCAGCCAGAATTGGGCAGGCAGGCCATGGTGTGGCGACCTGGTCTAGAGCTTTCTTAGTCTCAAGTTTTTGACCGACACCTTGCTGATTTCCTCTCTTATTGGGCCAAACCTTGAGTAAGAATTAAGTGGTTTTATAAGAGGTTACTCATTTGCTTTGTTGAATGATGAATAATTGATGATGACATTTAGGCTGCTGTTTACAAACAGCCCACATGGTCCCTTGGCTGTGGCTCATTGCTTTTCCTTGAGTATAGGTGGCCTTTCTGATTTCCTTCCCTAGACTGCCTTTTCAGAGGTAGATCAAAACAAAGCTAAAATTTGTTCCAAAATGTGACCCATGGGCATCCAGAATAAATAAGCAGGGCTGAATGGTGGAGGCAGAGCCACTGTGGGGGATTTGGGTTGCATTCCCTTTATCTGTCTTCCACCGCTTACCCCTGGAGTTTACTCTCAAGGGCTAGAGGCTGGTACTCTGGCTTTCAGAGAGGCAGAGAGCAACAAGGGACCTGGATCCACGCAGTTCACATTGACGTACGTCCTACTCATAGGTCTGACTATTTTGGCAGCAGAAAGTTACACACTGCTGATGATATATTCTTATAGACAGACAGTGCAGGACCAGGTTGTGAGTTTTGGGGGACACAAATTGGGAACAAAATGTTCCATCTCATGGGCTTTTGGGGGAAGGTCCAAATGTTCTGGTCTGTTGCTTATGGTGCATTTTTTCATTTCTAACCGCAGAGCTAGTTGGGGTTGAGCTTTAGGAAAGTGGTTCTTTTGTTTGTTTGTTTGTTTGTTTGTTGTTGTTTTTAAGCTGGACCAAGTGTGGGGCTTGAACTCATGACCCTGAGATCAAGACCTGAGCTGAGATCAGTAGTCAGACGCATAACTGACTGAGCTACCCAGGTGCCCTGTTTTAGGAAAATTTTAAATTTAATTCGTTCAAAATTGAAAGTGGCTCTCATTTGTCTTTATGACAGTGCTTAAATCCCGAAGGGAGAGATGTTCCTCCTCTTTCGAAATGGGAGGGAAAAGGCCAGAATTCTTTAGGCCAGGGATGCTCATGATAGACTCCATTTTTCAGGGTGGTTTTTTGCCAGTGGATCTATCTCCTCCATGAGATTGATAACCTTCTCTTGCTGGGTCCCCATTCCCTGGAACCTTCCTTCTACTGGTGAAATCTCTTTAGTGTCATTACCTTGACTGGTCTGAAAAGTAGATGCTCTGATTTTCTAGACTAGAAGTACTTTCTTGCCTTTCCTTTTCTGTTTTGACCTCCCCTCTTCACCAACCCTTGGTCTGCCAGGGGCTCTTGGTGAAAGTTTAGCTCCGTTGGTGTCCAGAACCAAAAGCTCATTGCTTTGATTTTTAGGGAGGGATGGAAACTTTTTAAAGGTGTACTTAAACTCTGTCTACATGCGTCTTGTCTTGTAGCTGAAAAGATTACTTGTCTGGACATGTTGAATACGGTTACTGGTGCAGAGGTGGTCTGTGCATTACACATTATTCAGTTCATTTGGATTTATAAAAGTGAGTCATATTCATATAATAGAATATTATTTTTCACTCCTCAAAAGATGATGTATGTTGGGAAAACATGGGCTTTTTGAAGTCAGATTAAAGCTAAACGTATCTGGGTTAAGAGGCTAGTTTTGACCCTTAAGTGTCAGGACTTGGGGAAGTTAATTACCCTTTCTGAGTCTCAGCTCCCTGAGCTGTGACATGGAGTGTTCTATACCTACCTGGCGGATTTCAGGTAAAATTTAGATCTGATGAAGAAATGAAGCATTTAACCCAGTACCTAGCCCATAGTAGGGGTTCAGTAAAGACCATTACTTTTGTTCTTATAAAAAATATTGTTTCTGTTGTTACTAATTCATTTTGGCTCTGAGATCTCCTCTTTGAAGGTGACCTTTTCACAAAGTTCTTCTCTTCCCATCCCTTCCCATCCCATCCTCTGCATTCTTTTAGTGTTTTTTCTTCCTCCCCTTCCCCCCCTTCCTTCTTTCTGCATTTTGTTCTCCATATATGATCAACTGTGAACTCCTTGAGGACAGGAATGCAATTTGTTAAACTCTGTATCTCAGCTCCTGCTAGACACAACAACATGGATGAATTTCACAGATGTACTGTTGAGTGAAGGAAGCTAGACATCAAGAGTACACACATTTTTTTTGAAGTTCAAGAGCAGACAAACTCATTCCTGGAGGTAGAGCTCAGAATAGTGGTTGTCTTGCGGTGGAGGAGTTACTGACTGGCAGGGCACCCATAGGAGCCTTCTGGGTGCTTATAAATGTTTTAAATCTTGTCTTGGAGCTACTAACACAGGCCTGTGTGTACATTTAAAGCTTTTTTTTGATTTGTACACTTAATATGTGTGTACTTTGTGTTTGTTACAGCTCACTAAAAATTTAGAAAGGTGTTTTCCAGTCTACAGTACTTATTTGGCAATTTTTAGTCTTTCCATAAAAGGTTGAATTTCGGGCGCCTGGGTGGCTCAGTGGGTTAAAGCCGCTGCCTTCGGCTCAGGTCATGATCCCAGGGTCCTGGGATCGAGGCCCACATCGGGCTCTCTGCTCAGCAGGGAGCCTGCTTCCTCCTCTCTCCTCTCTCTCTGCCTGCCTCTCTGCCTACTTGTAATCTCTCTCTCTGTGTCAAATGAATAAAAAAAAAATCTTTAAAAAAAAAAAGTTGAATTTCGAATGGATGTTATGATGAAGAAAGTGGTCAGTCTTAATCACAATGGGACTATGGCCAAATTTTAAGGCAGCTGTAACATACATTTTGAAAAACACAGTGGGTGACATAATTAGATTTCACACTGTTATTCACAACACTGCTTGAATCTTCACCTGACTCTTGCAGAAAATCTAGAAATTAGGGATAGCAGGACTTGTTATTTGGGACCATTTGTGCAGGTGGAACAAAAGGGAGGGAGGGATACGGTCCCATCCTATTGGTGAAAAACCTCATTTTTTCATCAAGTCTCTACTGCTTCCACCTCCCTCTTTCCCTCCCCTGTCCTTTTATCAATCCTACTTTGAAATGAAATCTGCGACTCTAATAGATGCTGCTGACAATTGTGTGGCAATTCTGCCAGATGGCATTTGAATCTTGGGTGTTCTTTGAAAAATGAAAAGACCAAACACATGCACAAATAAATGAAGGTTGAATTAATCTTTATAATTAAATGGAATATTACCCCGCTATGACTGATTTTAGCTTTCAAACTGGATTGCATGCTAATTTTTCAGTGAACTGTAATTGTATTAACGTGGTTTTTAGATGCTTCAAATTACTTAAAATAGATTTTGTCGTTACTGAGAGAAAAGTTGTTAGGTTGAGTTGCAAGTGCCTGAGGCACATTCAAAAATTGTTGGGAAAGATCATGTTATTTTCTTCATAAAGTTCTCCTGTTGGCATAATAGTGCTGACTACTAGTGAGGTGCCTAAGGAATATTGAAGGAGTGGATGGATAATACAATGTCAGGGGCTCTCAGAAGTGAGTCTGGAAACCTTGGTAAGTATCACAGTCTAGAGCATCTAGCAATCTATCAAAGACATGAGCATGCAGGAGAATCCCCTCCCACACTGGTTCTTAACCCAGGGTGGTATTGTATCCCCAGAGAACATCTGTCAAGGTCGGGAGACATTTTTGGTCACAGCTGTGAAGTGGGGAGGGGGAGAGTTACTGGCATCTAGTTGGTTGAGATGAGGGATGCTGCTGAACACCGTCCCCCAATGATGCATGGACAGAACCCCACGAATGAGAAGAGTTTGGCCCAAATGTCATTGGTGTCAGGGCTGAGAAACCCTGCCTCATGGTGATGCAGATTCCTGGATTGCAACCCAGAGACATCGTGCCTTAGTAGGTCTGAGGTGGGTCCATGAATTTGCACTTTTCACAAGCTGCCAAGGATTGCTGCTGCTGCTGTCGCCAGTCCAGGGACAAAGCTTTGTGAGAAGCCCTGAGCTCTAGAGGCCTGCAGTGTCAAAGGAATGAGCCATCTGACTAGGTAGTGGCCCTGTAGCATCCCTCTCTTAGAGAAAAACTACATGACCATTCATGTTGGCCTAATTTAATAATTCTGCAAAGTTACCTCATTTGACCTTTGCCCCCACATTATAAGGGAGGTGGTTGAAATGTTTTTCACCCTAGTGAAGAATTGTTTATATCCGAAGTAAACCTTAGTGGAGAGAATGACCATGATACCCCCTCAGCTGAACTGTTGATGAGAGCGTGGGATATGTTTATTTAAGTTCATCTCCAGTTTGCCTGCCATTTCAATAAGTAATTTAACAACTGAAGGAAGATTAAATAGCTGATTAAATTTACCTGAGAAATGTTAGCCATTAGGGACTAGATGTTGCTTGTGCATTTCTAAGCCTTTTGAATCTTGATGTTTGAAAGTGATTTTTAATAATTTATTTGCATTTTTTCTTTTATTTTTCCATGGTATTAATTCCTGCTTCAGGTTAATATTTTTATGTTGGGCCTGTCTTATTTTATTTAGTTATTTATCTATTTTAAAAAGATTTTTTAAATTTATTTTATTTTATTTTATTTTTTTTTTTTTTTTAAAATTTTATTTATTTATTTGACACAGAGAGAGAGATTACAAGTAGGCAGAGAGGCAGGCAGAGAGACAGGGAGAGGAGGAAGCAGGCTCCCTGCTGAGCAGAGAGCCCGATGCGGGCCTCGATCCCAGGACGCTGAGATCATGACCTGAGCCGAAAGCAGGGGCATTAACCCACTGAGCCACCCAGGCGCCCTAAATTTATTTTATTTGACAGAGAGAGAGAGATCACAAGTAGGCAGAGAGGCAGGCAGAGAGAGAGGGGAAACAGGCCCTCCGCTGAGCAGAGAGCCCGATGTGGGACTCGGTCCTGGGGACCCTGAGATCATGACCTGAGCCGAAGGCAGAGGCTTAACCCACTGAGCCACCCAGGTGTCCCCTTGGGTCTATTTTAAAATTCAGGTATTTAGGGCACCTGGGTGGCTCAAGTCATGATCTCAGGGCCCCGGGATTGAGTCCCGTATCGGGCTCTCTGCTCAGCAGGGAGCCTGCTTTCCCCTCTCTCTCTGCCTGTCTCTCTGCCTACTTGTGATCTCTCTCTCTCTCTGTCAAATAAATAAAATCTTTTTTAAAAATTCAGGTATTTACCTCAACAAAAGATGAAGTATTACAAGTTGAGTCACATGTTTATATCTTGACAAAATTGTCCAAAGACTTATGCTTTGTCCCTTATTTTCCCCATGCTATCTTTACTATTCTGAAAAATCTGGGAACCTTTATCTTGAAGAGGTGTTGGCAAACTACTTCTGCAAAGAGCCAAATAGTAAATATTTCAGGCTTTTCAGGCCCCGTGGTGTCTTTTGTGGTTACTCAACTCCGAAGCTATAGTATGACAGTAGGCAGAGACAAGTAAATAAAGAAGCTTGGCTGTTGTAGAGGATTTTCCTCTACCCTTTGAGGTCCAGTCTTTGGGGGCCTGCAAACTCAACTGACAAAAGACAGGTTAGCAAGAAAAAAAGGACCAAGTTAATTCCCTTAAGTTGGTGGGAGCTTACAGAAAATGTAGCTCAAAACCCCATTGAAAATTGGGCTTATATACCATCGGAACAAGGGGTGTGGGTTAGGGTTTCAAGGGACAGTAAATGATAGGAAATGACTGAGAAATATATGGTGGAAACTAATGGAAGGTAAAGTTTGTTTTAGTAAGGTCTGTTTATGCAGTTTCTCATTTCTGGTTGTAGGAGTCTTTCCCTCTAGTATTGGGGAGCCTCCCTTGAAGGGGATTTATGCCAGGGGAATTCTTCTAGAAGGCTCTTTTTTTAGGCAAAAAATGGTGGTGCAGAGAAAGCCTCTTCCTGCATTGGATGATTCTCAAATGCCTTCAGTTCAAAATAATTCTTAGGCCATGATGGCATATTCTGGACTCCTTTACTGTGTTCCAGTAAAACTATTTACAAAAACAGGTGGTGGGCTGGTTTTGGCCTGTAGGCTATAGTTTGCTGACCTGATATAGAGCCCTGCATCGGGGAGACAGAGAAAAACAACATTGACTTTGGGCCATATAAAAGCCTAACTACAACATAGGATTGTTTCAGCTCTTGGGCTTTTAGCATCTTGGCTATGTCTGGACAAATGGGTTTAGCTAATTGAGGCTTAGGATTTTCATTTGAGAAGGTCTGGCCACTGGTTTATTCACAAAAAGTTTGTGAGCAGTTTATTGTATGTGATTGAAAGTACAGAAAGACATCAATTTAAAAAAAAACTAAATGATCTGTTTAGTCTCCTATCCAGTTTTAAAGAGAGTATATGAGACTTGCCTCTGTTTTTAAGGTAATAATGCCCCTACCTACCCTGAGGGGGGTATTGTTGTTTTAGGGATTAATTATAGGATGGTTTTGGGTTCTTAACTCTGTTACCGTTCCCTGCTCCATTTATTTACGAAGAAAACCTGAACGTTGGTTTCTCTCTTTAACTCCGTTGGGTGCAGTGCTCATCCAAGTGAGAGGAGAGGACCATCGCAGAGACACCGGGGAAAGGTGTAGTGTCATTCGGGCGAAATTATAACTTACCCACACTGCGTAGTTTCGTTTCTTCAGACTGGAAAACCTGCCTGCCTCCAAGATACGTGGAGTTGGTGTTTTCAAGAGAGGAAGAGGGATAGATGGAGCTGGTTTGTGATTTGGAATGCTTCCAAGAACGTTGTCTGTGTTTGGTGAGAAATAGGGATTGTCTGCTCTACCAGGGCATTACACAGGCAGGACTTCGGATGGAAGAGCTGAAATCTAAGCATTCCTGTCTTTCAGCTCTTGTAAAATCCCTACTGTGACATGCACTTATAAAGCCTTCTGATTCACGGGGGCGTCTAACTCGTCCTCCACCGCGCTGTGATGCAGGAGCCTCTGAACCACACCCAAAACCAATTTGCAGAATTCAAGTTTTCCATGACTCCTAATAAATCAGTGCCATCCTTACTGAGAAGATAAAATTTGATCTTTCAGATAAATGCATTGTTATTATTTGCGGGATCCAGATAGCCCCAGAGGATATTAAAGCCTGCTCCCCAGGGCTGATTTTCGTCAGTACCATCAGCTCTGCTTAGGATAATATCTCCAGCCAAGCCATCTACTCTAGTCGATCATTTATTTGGTATTATGAAAACTGCCATTGTTTTGAAGGATAGTGTAATTCACGTACAGTCTCCTGAACCTTTATATGCTTAAAGCTCAGAGTTTTGATTGATGGTTAAGAGTTATTACAGAACTCGGGCGCCTGGATGGCTCAGTGGGTTAAAGCCTCTAGGCCTTGAGCTCAGGTCATGATCCCGGGGTCCTGTGATCGAGGCCCGCATTGGGCTCCCTGCTCAGTGGGGAGCCTGCCTCCTCTTCTCTCTGCCTGCCTCTCTGCCTACTTCTGATCTCTTTCTCTGTCAAGTAAATAAAAAAAAATCTTAAAAAAGTTATTACAGAACTCATCAGAGAAAATGAGGCCTCATGGTGGTTAAGCCTGGCTGAAGCTTTCAAAGCTATTGCGAAGCCTATGAAAGTCGTGCCGTAAGTTGTGTGTAGAAGGGGAGTTGATCATCAGTTTCCTTTTTTATTATTTTGGTTAAATTAATAAAAAAGAAAAAAATATGCTAAGAGACTTAACTGGGTAGTGGAAACACAAAGCTGTTTAAGTGATTAAAACGATCCCTTTGATGTAATACATGCAAGACATTTGAGAATTTACCTGACTCTCCTCAACAGCCAAGTCAGTGGGGATTAAAACAGATGAGCTTTCCATCTTGTTTTCTGCCAATCAGCTTATTACTAAGTGGCTTTGAAAATTCAGGAGTAAAGCCATCATTGTAACCAGTCTTTAAATCACTTTGGTCATCTGTGTAAAAATTGGACACTGTTTCATCGTCACAGCCAAATAAAGCAGAATTATGTTCGGTTCCATGCTTGCCACCGGCCCTGTCAAGTTGTAGTGTACCTTGTAAAAAGTTCTGGGAAGGAGGGGTGACTAGAGTGTTTAAATCACATTGCGTTTTACACTTCTGACAGTCCTTGTTTTTCGGAGTTCATTTGTGGTGGTTACTCTCTCTCAGTGTAATAATCCTCACTTTATGAACTTTCTGTTGTCTCCATAGAATTAATTGTAATTTTTCAGAGCTCTAGTCCTAAGACTTTAGGGCAAGGAATAAACTCCTAGATAATTAAGATTTGTTGTATGTACATGTTAGTAATAGCAAAGAGCAAAACAAAAACACAAAGTAGCTAAAAATGCATGCAACATGCGCATACAGGCTCACTCCCCTCCACTGTTCCACATGAATCAATTTGGCAAGCATCGTTGAGCGCTCACTGTGTACTAGGCCTTGTGCCTCCGATTGAGGCAACTCAATGAACAATCTACTCTCACTGAATTATCTACATCAATGCAGCAAACTATGACTCTTGGGCCGTATTTGGCATGCTGCTTATTTTTGTATGGCCCATGGCTAAGAATGGATTTAACATTTTTAAATGGTTTAAAGAAATCAAAAGAAGAATGTATCATGATACAGAAAAGTTATATGAGATTCAAATTTTAGTGTCCATAACTAAAGCTTTATTGGAACAGAGACACAGTCATTCATTTATATGTTATCTACAGCTGCTTTCCTAGGTATAGCAGCAGAGTTGGGTAGTTGGATTAAAGACCATGTATATGGCTGGCAAAACAGAATATTTACTAAGTGGTCATTTATAGAAAATGTTTGCTCACCCTTGATCTAGGTGATTCAACTTTTCCTTTCCGAGTTCCTTTATTATTCTAATACTTCTTTCAACTCTCTCTTTCATTGTATTTGTATTAGAACTAAATTTTTTAAAAAATTTATGTATTTGACAGAGAGAGAGAGAGAGAGAGAGAGAGAGAGAGAGAGAGAGAGAATGAGCAGGCGGGAGGAGGAAAGGGAGAGGGAGAAGCAGGCCCCCAGCTGAACAGGGAGCCCAACCTGGGGCTTGACCCCAGGACCCCGGGATTATGACCTGAGCCGAAGGCAGATGCTTAACCGACTGAGCCAACCCAGGTGTCCCCCAAATCTGTCATTTTTAAAAAATGGATTTCTGAAAGTGGAACAGGGAATTTGTTTATATGCCATTGGCTAGAATCTCCTTCCATGGCCAGTCCTAGCTGGAAAGGAAGCGTGGTGATGCAGCTATTGTTTGCTCCATTGTCACCCTGAGCAGAATTGGGGTCTGATACTAAGGGAAGGAAAGGAGAATGGATATTGGGTAGACAGTAGGCAGTGTTTGCTTCAGAAAAGTAAGTACTTTGCCCAGGGTCACAGAGTTCGTGAGGATTAGCAGTGGCTCGAGTCTCTTCCCTTGAGGAAGGAGGTTTGGTTTCGATGTGCAGTCCCTCCCATTCCCGAAGTTTGTGTGAATAAATGACGGAAATGCATGCAGCGGTTACAGAAAACTGGAGCTTTTGATCAGCCACAGGCAGCCTAGGAAATACTACTTACAGAACATGATAGGCAGTCCCTTCTCTCTTTACACCACTCTTCTCTCAGGATTTGCACTGGGACTTGCCTTTCCTTCTTGTCCATGTAACCAGCCCAGGGGGTAATTAATTGCAGACCTCTCACCAATACTTTAACCATTCAACAAGCCATCAGACTGTTGGAGCTTCATTCACGTTGTTCATGAGAAGTTATAAAGTGATGTAATCGCTCTTTGCCTTAAAGGGTATATCAGAGTTGATGCAGGAAAGCGAATGCCCGCCTAAGTATATCAAGCAGGAAGCTGTTTAGTATGGGCAATTGGGGGCTTATGCAATCACTGGGAGGGCCAGAGGGTGAAGGGCCCAATCTCCCAGTGAAGTGCTGCCCGCACGCAGAAGGGGTCTCCTCAGGAGATTGCCTGGAAGCTCCTGGCACAGCGGCCTCTGTATCTGCCCAGCGGCAAGTGAGGAAATGGTGTCTCCTTGCCTACCTTTCCAGGCTCCCGTGACTGCTTCTCACTGGCAGATGCTGACCTGGAGCCACGTCCTCTGGGATTTCTGGAGATGGAATTCTGAAGCTTCTCAGGGAAGAATGTAGAATGGCATGGGGTGGAGTGACGTGGAATAGACAATGGACTGACCGATGGAAGGCCATTTGAGTTTGAATGGAGGCATACATTCGGGGAAGAAGAGCACTGTGTCCAGATGTTGGCAGTTTTGCCACGAGTATCATTGCCTTATTCTCTCTGTGTGTCCTTGGGAAATGAATTTAGGGATTCTTTGTAACTCTCTGCCAGCTCTGTTCGAGTCATGGTATTGCTAAATAAATAATAAAGAGGATTCAGTGACCCGCGTGTACAGTGTAGAAGGTAATATATTCTGTGAAGCTCCATCGTGCAGTGGGGGTCCCAGAGCATGAGGTTTGAAAAACAATGCATAATTTATCAGCATGCTCCAGAAAGACCAGTGTTCAGAAAAGAATTGTGGATGACTCAGCTTCTATATTTCTTCATTTGGGGGGTAACTATCAGGAGCTCTTTATTTGCTCTAGGTTATGCCTGTGACTTGTGAGTTCATAAAATACACTGAGGAATTAAGTACAATGAGGGAAGTGAAACAGTGGGCTTGAATCAAGGTAACTTATAGACATAGGAGGTATGTTTGGTGTTGGGGGAGAGTCCTAACTGCTAGCTCTCTGCTCTCTAGGTCACTTCAGGCTTTCGGTGTAATTCACAGGGTTTTGAAGGCAGAATTGGATCTGTGCTATATTTGAGTCTGCAGCAGCAAAACCCATTGTGACTGGGTCCTATGAAACTTGTAAAATCCTCTGAGTCTTGAGTTTCAGGTTTCTGCTGATATTTCATATTTGAATTATCTCAAGGAAGATAAGAAAAATGGACTTATTCCATTTATTTGTTGTGGGAAGAAAGTGGAAAGGGACTGAAGGAAAGAACTCATTGCAAGAGCAACATGTAGAGGTCCCTGGTTTTGCTGCGCTGGAATAAAAGCAATGTGTTTGGGGTTGCCTGGTGTCATGTGTTGGGTCTTCTGGAGGCAAAGCTGGAGATGAAGCTGCACGTGCAGGTGACTTAGGGTTTATGTAGCAAGTGTTTCCGAAGGAGAACAGCAAGGCAATGGGGGAGGCCAGCCAGGGAAGGGTAAGAGACAGGTAAGGGTGTGACTTCAGGGGAAGTCTCAGACAGCCTGATCATTCAGGGGACCTCTGGAGGGCAGCTTGGACCTCACGGTTTGTCCTTAATAGAGGCAAAGGAGCGGAGCTTCTGGACTCCTGCCACAGTTGGTCATTGGCTGAAGGCTGCTGGGGTGGGTCGGGGTGGGGATGGGATCCGAAGGCAGATCAACTCCCAGGAACTGTTCTGTGCAGGCACAGGGTACCAGTAGCCCTAGGGCAGGCCTGCTATGAGTCTGAAGTGCTGGCCGTTTGAAAAGTAAAAGAACATCAGATGCTGGGGAGGGCTGCACAGAAGCAATACGAGGGACCCCCGGTGGGGGCGAGGGGTTGGGGGGTGGTCCGGGCAGATCCTCCTTACCAGGTATGTACTCTTGGAGTAAGCCACTCTTCTGTTTTTATGCCACCCAGAATCCGGGGAGAGGAGAGAGACACATTTTCACATGGAACTATAAAGTTTCTCCAGAGCACAAGTTGGCAAACCTTTTCTCTAAAGGGCCAGGTAGTAAATGTTGGAGGTTTTGTGGGCCGTGCGGTTTCTGCTCCGACTACTCAGCTCTCCCCTGGTAGTGCGAAAGCCGCCACAGATTACATGCGAATGAGCGCTCCCGGTGTGTTCCGATACAAGTTTATAGAGCTGGGGGCGGGGTGGGGAAGAGAGGGGACAGTAGGTGGGGCCCGGGGGCCAGAGCAGGCCAGTCCCCGCTGTGCAGAGCTCCTTGCGTGTGCCTCAGGCGAGTTTTCCTTTATCCATTCCCTTTATGCTACAGAACACAGGGAGTCAGTAGTCTGTCTCTCAAAAGGATGGTTATGGCACATCTTAAGTTAGTCCAGACCCCCCACTTGCAATCTTTCTGGCATTCCAGCCATCATTCTCAGTGTGGTGTGATAATCTTGCTGAAGGGTGACTCATCTCATTTTACTCGTGCTAAAAACATTTCCTTCTCTCCTATCTGTAAAAGAAAATAACAGACTCTTTGCATGGCATTCGGGAATCCCTGTGAACGGCCCAAGCCAGTTTTCCTACGTGTGTCTCCTGCTCTCCCCTCCTAGTGCTTTCCAGCCCAGCTGCAACACAGTGCTGCCCCTCCCTCTCTGTGCAGTGTCCTTCCTCGCACCTCTGCATTTTGAAATCCCGCCCATTCTCCAAGACTCAGTTTGGTCACCTATGTTAAGCATTTTCCTCATGAGGATTTAGTCTCTGTGCAGGAATTTGATAACAATTCTGTCTTTCTTTTGAAATCTTTATTTTTGCTATGTGTTTATGTATCCACTATATTGTTAGTATATTGAGTGCAGGGACTAAATTAATTTTCTTTTGCATTTCATAGTGGGTTGCATTTACTAGACACTCAATAAAGAGAGTTTTCAGATGAACATTGCATCCTACATTGTGTGATTATTAATGTTTAAGTGCTGAAACCCTGACCTCATTTTTCTCTTTTCTTTTTATAGGCAAGAGCTGTTTTGGCAAAAGTTGGCTATCCTGAGTTTATAATGAATGACACTTATGTTAATGAAGACCTCAAGGCAGTAAGTGCTAAATATACTGTATTTTTGTTTTTTGGCAACTTTTACTGGCCTCGTGCCTTTCAGCTAACCCAAGCCCAAGCACTTAGACTGGGTAGTGCCAGAAAGCACCAACTTTTGATTCGTCCCTTGGCTAGATATGAGCCTTAATATGCCAGGTGAATCACAAGATTTAGCACAGATTCAAAATAAAGTAAGTGTCAGAAAGAATGCATAGCTGAGAGGGTACCATGAAGCACACGGACCTGGATTCGGTCTGATTTGATCATAAAGGAAAGAATTAAGCCAATTGAATATTTTACAATTAGTGGGCATGCTCTAACACAAAACGCATGATGTTTGTTGTTAAACATTCTTTATGTGCTTCATTCATACTAAATGACTAGTAGTAAATCTGCCTGCTGGGAGTTAACTTCATTAAACTTTATGAGTGTTTTGGCAGATTAAGTGCATATACATATGACTCTAATTTTTTGTGAGTTTAACTGTATATTTGCAGTACGTTACTGATGGAGGAATAGTAATAATTCTTTTGTATTCCAATATTTTGGGACATGTATTTTTCAGTAGATACATTCATTACAGGCCTTTCTAATGACAACCGCTCTTTACTTCCTTTCCTACAAATAGTTCTGATAAAGAACTTTTCTTCCTCACAAAACCCTCTGTTTTTACCATTCACTACGTTTTCTTGAAAACGTGGTTTTTTAGAGCTTAATAAGTAAGGTTCTGAGATGTAGGTCTTTCCTGAAATTGTGATTTGACAAGTCACATAACTAAAAGCAGTCCTAGATTTGTAGATGAACATCAGAATTGTATAAGATTATTCAGAAGTGAGAGAAAGCTTTCATTATAAAGTTTCTCCCTTGTTCCAAGATATGGCTTTCGAAGGATTGCTCCAGCTTCCCTACAGGAGAATAATACACTTCAGCCCATCTCATACATTGTTTTGATGCTGAAAAATCTCAGTATTGTTATGATAATTAGAAATACTGATGCACTTGACACATATGTACATTATATTGTAACCTCCACAGTAATCCTGTGAAGTAGATGGTGTTGATCGCCATTTTGCAGAAAAGGACGTAGAGACTCAAAGATGTTAAGTGATTTCCTCAGTGTCCTACATAGTGTCAGAGCCAGGACTGAAATCCAGGCCCAGAAAGCTCTGCCTCTAATCAGAGCAGGGGTTCTGCAAGGTCCCTCTCAGGCACGTGCCCCGGAAGAAGAGTAGTGGGTTTGAGGAATTGGTGGGAGCTACATTTCCAGAGCTGGTTGGGAGGGGAGAAGAAAAGAGGCGAGGTCATATTGTGTTAGGTGGTTAAGAGCACAGGGCTCCCCGA
Organism: Ailurus styani; assembly: GCA_002007465.1. Taxonomy (NCBI): domain Eukaryota; kingdom Metazoa; phylum Chordata; class Mammalia; order Carnivora; family Ailuridae; genus Ailurus; species Ailurus styani. The sequence continues at coordinate 448,271 of LNAC01000489.1, forward strand.
GTGCTTCTGCCTTTTCCACTTACTAGTTGTTTGTGCTTGTGCAGGTTCAGTTAGCTTGCCTTTGGTTGTTGGGTATTGGTTTACAGGCTCCTCAGGACCTTCCTGGGGATAATGTGAAAGCAGCCCCTGTACTTAGAGGGCTGGGAGAGACTGAAGAAAGAGTCAGGCCACTCCAGGTTGGTAGGTGGTAGGTTTCACAAGCCAAGGGAGTGTTCGTACAAGGGCAGCAAGACCAGTGGATCCCCACACCTGCCTGCCAGATATTAAAAGTTTATATAGAGGCCATAACTAGGTTCAGTCATGTATACTGTGCAGATGTTCCCCATGCCACGGGGGGTGTGTCCTCTCAAGGCTGTGTCCTCTGAGCAACCCCTGGGGGTGGGAAAGACTAGCAGAACCCGCATTCCTGGGATAGGGGGTGGGAAGCCTCTGACTGCCCAGGTCCATCTCATAGGTCAAGTTGTAGTCAGGTCTTCAGTGACTTTTTCCAACCCTCAGTACTGGAAATAATAATAACCAAGTGTCAGGAGGATGATGAGAGTACATAAATGTGAAAGCGCCTAACATAATGCTTTGGCACATAAGTAGGTTCCTTTTAAGTGCTCACTGTTACTTTGGGGATCAGCATCAGAACTGTTGATGCTAAGAAGAGCATCACCAGGGCACAAAATGCCTTCGAAGGAAAGCCTGGATGAGACTGGCAATTATTCCAAGTCAAGGATGCAGATGAGAAGGTGTGGGAGACATTTTGGTGTAGTGCTTATGACACGGACCCTGGAATCAGAGTGCCTGGAGTTAAATCCCTCGTCTGCCATTTACTAGCTGTATGATCCAGGATAGAGTATATAGCGTCTCTGAGCCTCAGATTCCTCATGTCAGAATGGAGCCGAGGATAATAACCTCTCCCTTTCAGGGCTGCTGTGAAGATCGGATAAGTTAACATATCTAGCATTTTGAAAACTGACCAGGCACGCAGTAAGCACAGTCTAAGTGTTAGTTATGACATCTTCAGTTTGTACGTAAGAGATTCTTTTGGTGGGGAAAAGTCATTATGAATTGACTCGTGCAGGATCCACATGTCTCAAATTGATTTGAAAAGCTATACGGATGGAACAGTCTCAAGCTTTAATCAAGTAAGATAGCATTCAGGGCTCACAATACTCACGATACTCAGTTGATCAGGTTTTGTTGGCAGTCTGCTCTTATTTGAAGCAAGTGCCCAAAAACGTGAGCGCTCACTGAATGCGGCATCTTTCATGAAAAGAAACCAGATGCCAGACAGGCTGCAGTATTAGGTAGGTTTCCTCGCTTCTCCAGGGTCCGAACTGAAGCCATTACACACCAAGATTTTTAAACACTTTGGTCAAGAAACAGCTTTTGTCTTACTCATAGCCAGAGTAGACACAGTTGCACCCGAGAGTTTCTGACAGTTTAAAAAAAAACAGATGGTGAGAAAACATCCAAATACTGAAATCAAAATACATTTGTGTTCAGAAATGGATAGAAAAAATGAATAGAATCCAACCTGAATATAGGTAAAGGATACTTGATGTGATAGATAGTAATAGCATTGCCAGGGTGAACAGCAGTAGGGCCAGAGCATTACTGGGGTACAATAAGGCTGTGTTTTCAGTTTTGAGAAACATGTAGATAAGGACTACTACAGGGTCAGTGAGAAATTTCTGGTAATACAAGCTCTGAGCATGAGAGGCTGTTAGAAATGAAAAACAGCTTACTTTATTTGACGCAAACAAAGATATGCTTCATCAGGCAGAAAGGTGAAAGGAAAGAGGATAGAGATTAGGTAACGGATTAGATGAAGGTCAGGGAGAAAGGCTGAAGACTGAAGTTGGGCTCATGTGGAGATAAGAGCAAATGGAAAAGAAATTCGAGGCAAATGTAAAGAAATCAGAAAAAACATTTCCTCCTTCTGAGATTGGCAGGGTAAACCGAGATAGCCAGCCAAGTATTTCTGAATAACAGTCTTACTTTAGTCTTTGAATAAGAGCGGGAAGAGAGAAGAAGCCCTTTGTGTGAACCCCTGGTAGCATAGGGGAAAACCTATTGGTTAGCTTTAAACATGTAGGCATCAGCCCATTTTCAAATTAGCCTTACCAAGTGTTCCTTCTTTGATCCTTCATGAAAAGAGACTCAAGACCAAGTTGACACCAGTTGGGGAAAGTTGCTGTATTAGTCAGGAAAACCAGAACCATACTAGCTATTTCAAAGAGAGGAGATTTCATAGGAAGAGGGGCTGAAGATTCTTCAGCATCATTGTCAGAAGAAAGAGGAGAGATAATGAAAGAGAACAAACACAGCATTCTTGCCCTTCCTGCCACCTGCTGATTTCACCCAGTGCCTGCTATTGGCAGGAAGCCAACTGGCACTCGGGCCTGGGAAATAAAGTTTTTAGATTTCCTGCCCTGTTGTTCTAGAGCAGAGTAAAAGGCTAGGCATGTAGCTGAGAGACAGTAGGTAAGTAATTGGCCCCACTAGGTATTTCACTCATTTTTGTGAAAGCCACTGGTGAATTGGAGTAAGGGTCCCAACTGGCCTCTAGTTACTTAGGAGAATTAGATCTGGGTACTTCTTCAGAGAATATCAGTGTTTCTGGGGAGTGATAAACACACACATACATAAACATATCAGTATGCATATAGAGGTATACAGATGTATGAACCTGCATAGTATTCTCTGGGGTGGGTCTTGGTCTGCTCTAGCCAGTGGAATGTGTGTGTGTCTCTGTGTGTATCAATGGCAGAGAGTGCTACTGCCACTGTGCAAGAGTGAGGTGATATTTAGGTGGCATGCTCCAGAAAAACAGGTTGTGAAAATATTGAAGTAATTCTGTACAGTAGGTAAAGAAACAAAATAAAACATGGTCCTAAGTTCGACCAACTTATCTCTGGCCACCATGGCCCAGAAGAGCAAAGAGTGGGCGCTGGAAGGGAGTGCCCTGGGGCCTATCAGCCTTCCAGCCAGTCTTCCATGACTCCCACACGCTTCCATCTTGATTTTTCCTCCTCAAGAGCAGACCAAGTCATCCCCTGTCCCCCAGTGGTGGCTACAGAGCATCTGGTTCCTTGGTGGTGTGCTAGCTGGCACTCCTCAGAGTCACCCTTAGGTGGCTTCTTGTGGGAACTGCATCATCCACAGCATATCATATATGTAAGTTGTTCAACAGTTCGAACATTGTCTCTATGTAGGTATGTATGTGTGTACACACACAGAATACTTAAGGACAAAGCTGTCTAAATGCAACGATCCTGCATATTATTTTGCTATAAATAAGTGAAAACATAAGTACAAAATCTGAATTCCATCAAGTTTTTAGAAAATTCTGTGAGTGCCTAACAAAATCTTTCTTACAGACACTCGGATATATCTCTGAGTATCTTTAAGTGGATTTTACTTAAAAAGTATTCTAGCATCTCTTTGTCCTATTGGCTCAGGTAGTGTCTTATCAACACTTACTTACCCTACAGAGAAGCTGAACGCATTTCCTTGTTCTGCTCTTACTACACGTTCCTCTCCTTTGAGGGGTGGTAAAAGCTTTATCCCTTTATACCTTTAGTCTGTGACACTTGAAGCTTGGTATCTATCCCGGATACTATTTCCAGGAAGAGAAATTCAGATTCCCCTGAATTTTAGGATCTGGATGGCTATTCCTAGGAAATGACACGAGAGCCCAATGAGTTTCCCAGAGATCACCCAAATGAAAAGTCAGGAGATTTAAGTGATTGAAAGTCATTATCAACTTGACCTACATTTCCACCAGTAATGGGTAGGACAAGAGGCTTTCAAGCCAACTATTGTCCCTTACAGAGTTTAAACATTTTTTTTGATGATTACAGGTGGTTTTCAAATATTCATGTGCATTTGTACTTGTTGCTATCTCCACAGAGAAGTGGTAGCTGGGTTTCATAGTTATTTTTCCTTTTGTTCAAGAGCCTGCTGAAATATTTGCACTCATCAAGGTATTATCACATGGTGGAAAATTTGGGAAATAGAGAAAAGGCATGAAAAAGCACCCATAATATTGGTACTGGAACACAATAATACATACTTCTGTTTCACCATGTTATCTTGTCTTTCTGTTTTTATATTGCTGAAATTGACACTTATATATAATTTTGTCTGTTGACCTTTACCATTAACCTGTTGTTTTGGCCTTGACTTTCCCAGACTAATTAGCGTTATTTTAACAGCTATATGATGTTAAGTAAACTACCATCACTTATTTAATCACTGCTTCTCCTCCCTTAATTCCTACCTTCGCCTCCTCCTTCCCTATACTGTTTCTGTCCAATCACCATTTTCCTTATTAGGACCAATGAAAGGAATGTTGAAGTTAGGAACCTCATGATTTGAACTGTATAGCCTTGCCAAGTTCCATAATCTTTTCAGCAATTTTCCCCATCTCTTATTTGGGAATAACAGGGGCTGGCCCTTCCCTACCCCCAAACACTTAACCCGTGTCACAGGAAGAAGTAAAATTTTATCCCTGTTACCTTTGATTTCCATTAAATAAATGGAATAGATCAATTAAATTAGGCTGAGAAATAGCAAATATTCTCTTTAATAATTAAAGTAATCTTAAAATTATCCTTCTAAATATATATAAGCTGTTGGCTAGTTGTAATTACTTGCCTCTCAGTTTTGCTCCCCATTATTATTTTTATGCCAATGGTAGGACCTTATTTATTTTATTTTATTTTTTAAATTTAATTTAGTTTTATTATTATTTGCCCCAGGGGTACAGGTCGGTAAATCATCAGGCTTACACCTTTCACAGCACTCACCATAGCACAAACCCTCCCCAATGTCCATCACCTAGCCACCCTATCTCTACCCTCCTACCCCCTTATTTATTAAAAAAAATTTTTTTTACTTGGGACTCTTCTTTTTAAGGAAATTTTTGGATGGTTTTCCATTTAATGTCTATAGAGCAACCTGAATATCAAGGTTTTTTTTTTTCCAAATGGAACAGGAAAGTATCACAATTAGCCAACTCTTCCAAAATTAACGACTGACCCTACTGATGTTACCAAGAAGAAAAGTTAATATTTTTGAAGGGAATTCCTTTGAGAGAATTTCCCAGAAGGTGTTGTGAACCCAAGAATGAATCTGAATTTTTCATCAATTGTACTCTATAACTATATGACCCAGGAATGCATTAGGATATTAGTTAAGTTTGCTTGCTAAAACAAGGAGCTTACTCTGTTTCTTCTGAGGTTGAGGATAAACTTCTATTTTTAAATACAGTCAATTGTAGGATTTTATTTTGAAGCATCTCAAACATTGGAAAAGTCTGTAAAGTCCTATTTTGAGCACCTCTAGTTTAACAAATGTTAAACATTGCTGTATTGGCTTTATAATGCACGTACACATTTGAAACAAATAAGATACATTGGAAATTCTTTTTGTAATCCACCTTGATCTAATAATGTCCTTTCTTCCTACCTACCTCCTTCCCTAGGTATAAACACTATCTGGAATTCCATGTTTATTATTTCCATGTATTTCTTTATGCTTTTGCTATATAGGTATATATATCCATAAACAACATAGAGTATCATGTTACATGATTTAAAACTTTAAATCTGTTCATACATACAACTTGTCTTATTCGCTTAGCATTGCTTTTGAGATTATTTCATGTTCATGCATACATACCATTCTTTTAATCTGCTATATTATTTTCCATTATGGAAGTATACTACAATTTATTTATCAGCCACCCCCCCAAGAGGCTTGAAGGAGGGACAACTTAAAGTCATATCTTCATAACTGGTTGGTCAGGTAGGACACCAAAGGTGCCAGGAATTGATACTTGGATTCTTGGCTTTCTCCCTGTGCCTTTAGTTATTTTCCTTCTTCCTTTGTATTTTGGCTGGACCCCTGGAAAGGTCAAGATGAATCATTAACAAAAGTTACTGCAAAGATATAATGAGTATTGATAGTATGTTAAGGAAGAGATGAACGTGAGCCAGATGTTGGCCAACAAATAGGTGACTGTCAAATCTATAGCCATCAAGTTGTTATGTGTGTATTCATATTTATAATGTAATGCCTGTGGGTTTCACATACATGCATATGCTATATTTTAATTTTTACTTTTAAAAGAGTATGTTTTAAATTTACAAAAATATTACAGCTAGAAAGATTTTGATTACTCTTGGTTATTTGCTTATTTGAACATGTAGTTTTCTTATTTTATTTGCCACAGTAGTATATATTTTTAAAGATTTTTATTTATTTATTTGAGAGAGAGAGAGAGAGCACAGACAGAGAGTGAGAGGGAGAAGCAGACTCCCCACTGAGCAGAGAGCCCTGATGCAGGACTTGATCCCAGGACCCTGAGATCATGACCTGAGTCCAAGGCAGACACTTAACTGACTGAGCCACCCAGGTGCCCCAGTAGTATATTTTCAAACCAAAGAATTAGCCATCACTACATCCCATTGCTTTTACTGTTATGCAGATATTACTTGCAATATTTAGGTTAAGGATTGCTAGTTTTGTAGATACAATGCCTAGAGAATTCAAACTGTTTACCATTCTCCTTCCAAAAAAGGAAAAGGAACTCAGGAGTCATTTATGTCTGTTTCCCTATTTTAATGTACAAATTGTTGTGACACATCAACTTTCTATTTTTCTATGCAAGCTGTAATCTACGATTTGCCTCTATAATTTCATTAATTTTTAGAGACCAGAGAATTTTTTGAGTGGTAATAGACAAATTCTGTTAATAATGAAATGATTCCAGTGACTCCATTGTGCTTAGCGGGGGAAATAAGTCTCTGAATCACTTGCATTGTTTTCCCTTCATGAGCAAATGCTCATTACAGTAAATTGGATTTTAACATTTGACTAAGTCATCTATAAGCTAAATGAGGTTTTAGCTGACTAAACTGAATGTTATTAGAAGAACCTATGTGACAAATAATTAAAGTACACATTTTAGAAAAGATCAAGGACTCGTGTGAGCCAAGAAATTTCAAACCTAAGAGGATATGTCCTATAAAGGTTAAAGTAGATTTTTCAATTATAAAGTGAATGAAATGCATTGTAAATTACTGCAGCGTCTCTTGTTTGTTTACCACGATCCAGAAATAATCATATTGATTTGGGGTTTTTTTCTTGTAAAAGAAAATCACGGAGATTAAATTCCATGGCTCTGTGGATACTGGGTTAACTGGTGATGGCTGAGAGGTGTCCCGAGGCGCAAAGCTTCTCTGTTGGTTGCTCATTTGTGTGCTGAAGGCTTTTTTCAGAGCCCTCTTTTATCTGCACTTAAAACAATGATGGTTGTGGTTTGTTTTATTCAGATCAAGTTTTCAGAATCCGACTACTTTGGCAATGTCCTGCAAACCCGCAAGTACTTAGCACAGTCTGATTTCTTCTGGCTGCGAAAAGCGGTTCCAAAAACAGAGTGAGTAAAAAACAAAACAAACCACCAAAAAACATAAAAGCCCCAAAGGGAAAGAAATAAGTATGCTGATGGGAAGTGAGGTCTTCTCAGGTCAAATTGGGTCATCCCCCTCTGGTCAGAGTAGCTGACTGGCAGGTTACCTTGGCTCCGCAAAAGCCGTGTTAGGTTTCCATAACTCTGATTTCTGATATTATATGAATCACTTCTTCATTCTTATGCTGGCTGCCCCACTCCTAGCACCGAAATGTTGCAAGAGGGCTTATTAGGATATAAACGTTCAAGTCATTTCTAGATGTAGTTATGACTGTACGTATATAGAAAACAAGTTTCCCTAGAATTTCACACTCAGGTAGAAACTTTTGAAGATCTTAAAAAAGAACAAATGGTTAAAAAGTACAGTATAGCCACAAATGTAGAAGTAATTGTATAATTATGAAGTAACTAGGAGATTTTGTCAAAGTGATAAATGTCAAAGAACTGCTGGCTGTATTATTTTTCTCCAGTAGCAGGATTTACCCTCTTTCTTTCCAGCTGCCTGTAGGGACTGTCCCTCTAGGTAGGAAAGCTTCCAGAGGAACTTTCTGGGCCAGGGCCAGCCATGATTTCCTTCCCTAGCAAAATGTGTATGATGATGACTGATAGCTGCTAACAGTTATTATGTTCACAGTGTGCTAGGAAGTGCTTTACCTGTTCTAACTAATTTTATCCTCTCGTCAGTTCATTTCTGTGAGGCGTAGCTACTAGTCATAAATACTACCATCCCCATTTAACAAATGAATAAGAGGCTTACAGTTGAGAAATCCTTCAGCTCAGGTTTAGATTACTTTTTTAAAAAATTTGATTACTTGACTATATACTTGACACAGTGTTACATGTAAGGTTTAGATTTCTGTTTGTTCATTTTGGTTATTGTACTTTGCAATTTTAGAATTTTCATTTGGTTGTATTTTAGTTTCTGTTTCTCTGTTATGATTTTCTTTCTTACCTGCCTGCCTCTTTTCTTTCCTTTCTTTCCTTATCTTTTCTTTTTCTTTCTTTCTGCCTTCCCCTGCCCCCCCTTCCCTTCCTCACCCCTCTCTTCTTCCACTTGTTTCCTTCCTTCCCTCCTTCCCTTCTTTCCTTTCTTCCTTCCTTCCTCTCTTTCTCTGTTTGTCTTCCTCTTTCTGTTTTTCCTCTCCTCTCATCTTCTCTTTTTGTAGGCTCCATACCCAGCGTGGAGCCCAACGTGGGGCTCGAACTCACAGCCCTGAAGACGCTAAACTGATTCAGCCATCCAGGAGCCCCATGATTTTCTATTGGTTGAGTCATTGTCATTCTATTTACCATTAATTCTTGGAGTATAGTTTAATTCTTTGGACTTATTTATAATGGCTGCTTTCAAGTCTTCGCTAAATCTAACATCTGGTCTTGCTTTGTCAGTTTTTGTTGACTGTTTTTTTTTTCCCTAACACTTTTCTCTCTTTGCATAGCATAATTCTTTTGTTATTGAAAATAACATTTTAGATAATACATGGTAACAACTGTGGATTCTGATTATTTTTCTGAGGCTTTTTTAAAAGTAACTTTTAGACCACAGAATCTATCTCCCCCATAGTATGTGGCCATGGATGTCTCTGCTCATTTTTTAAATTCTTATTTTTGTATTTTTTAGCCTCTCTTGCTTGAGGTTGTCCCTGTGCATAGCTTAGCACTCAGCCAGAGATTGGGGCAGACCTTGTGCTCAAACACCTTAAGTCTGTAGGGCTTCTGCTCTCGGCCTGTTGATCTGTTGGTGGCCGGGAGCACATTTCTCCATCAGCCTCGGTGTCCGCTTGCCACTGGGCTATCTCGAGTCTCCCCTGTGTTCATGCCTCGTGTCCCAGTCAGCCATGGATACGGAGAAAGCTTATCTCACCTTTCTGTGACTCTTTCATTTCCAGGATCTCCCTTTTAAATTTCTGGCTTGTCTGTCCATCTTCTCTGTGGGAACTGTAACTTCAGGCTTGTGGAGCTGTGGGTATTCCTTGTTTGTTTTCCACCAAGGTTGCCACTTCTAGGTGATGAAGCTGCGGGTTTTCACCTCCACTCCCAATCGAGTCCATGCCCTATGGCAGCAAAGCTGCTGGTCTTCCAGCCAGCCCTATCTATGCTTTTTTTTTTTTTAAAGATTTAATTTGTTTATTTGACAGAGAAAGCGGGGGAGAGAGAGCACAACCAGGGGGAGCAGCATGCAGAGGGAGAGGGAGAAGCAAGCTCCCCGCTGAGCAGAGAGCCCGATGCGGGCCTCGATCCCAGGACCCTGAGATCATGACCTGAGCTGAAGGCAGAGGCTTTAACCCACTGAGCCACCCAGGTGCCTGATTTTGTCCAGTTTTATACTTGATTTTTGTGGAAAGGATTTGCTGACTTTTTAATATCCTCCTAGTTGGATACCTGGATTCTACAGCCCACTTTTTTTTTTTATGGCCCACTTTTTAACCTTGGCTGATATTCTGGTCTCCAGATCTTTGGCTGGTCTCCAGGTCTTTTATGCTCTCTGGGTCTCTTGTTACTCTCCTTTCCAACTCTCTGCTCTGTTCTAGACTCTAGAAACTCTAGGCACTTTACCAACGCTTGGCTTAAGCTGTGATTACTGCCTGTCACTCTTTCCCATGGCTGCCATCTACCCATCCCTGTCCTTTGCCCTTCTAGCCTTCCTACAACACACACCCACAAACTTAGTTACAAGTGTTGGACTTGAAGGAGGGGGCCTACAGCTGAATTATTCCCCTGCCCCTCCCTGACTCCAATCAAAAGAACACAGAAGGTTAGAAGGCTTTCAAACTTCTTTGTAAATGCTTTAAAGCTCTATGTTCCACTGTCCTTGCTTCTCTCCTGTGGTTCAGTCCATCTCTCCTGCTTCATTCCTAACCTCTGTTATTCAAAAGACATATTAGATGTAGGGTTGTAAAAGTAGCTTCTTGAATCTGACAACTTCAGCAAATGTTTTCGAGTATTCTGATGAGCCATCTACATGTAGTATGGTAGTCACAGATCTGTGTGAATCATCCAGTTTTTTTTCAGATGTACTTCAGATCAGTTCAAACTCTTCTTGAAATTTGTGGAAAATTCAAGGTATTTTTCTCGCCAGTATTTTTCTGAATTTTCAGGGTTTGGGCTTCTTCTCAATATTAGAGATGCTGTCAAGGTAATTCTTTCATTTCAAAATGCTGGGGTTTTTTTTCTGAAACTTTTATTTTATTATTTATTTTTTATCTTTTTATTTTTTTATTATTATTATTTGCCCCAGGTGTACAGGTCTGTGAATCATCAGGCTTACACCTTTCACAGCACTCACCAAAGCACAAACCCTTCCCAATGTCCATAACCCATCCACCCTATCCCTACCCTCCCACACCCCAGTAACCCTCAGTTTGTTTTGTGAGATTAGGAGTCTCTTATGGTTTGTCTCCTTCCCCATCCCATCTTGTTTCCAAAATCTATAAAGAGCTTCTCAAACTCAACACCCAAAAAACAAATAATCCAGTCAAGAAATGGGCAGAAGACATGAACAGACATTTCTCCAAAGAAGACATCCAAATGGCCAATAGACACATGAGAAAGTGCTCAGCATCACTCGGCATCAGGGAAATACAAATCAAAACCACAGTGAGATACCACCTCACCCCAGTCAGAATGGCTAAAATTAACAAGTCAAAATGCTGTTTTTCATTCGGATGTGTAGCAAGGCCTAGGTTGCTAAATAAAAAAATCCCTAAATGTGTCCTCTTTAACATCATCCTAAAATAATGATGGACTGTCAGATTCTAATGGCCTTGACTATTTCTAGTATTTTATTTATTCCTTGGAAAAATGCTGGCTGACTTTGTGGGCTTAGGTGAACTGTGTGATCTTGTGTAGTTTTCTTTGTCAGAATACCTCTTTCACAAGGACACTAAATTGGTATTAACCTATACCAATTGGTTATACCAATACCAATTTCTGGAAAAGTTATCTAGTGATGAAAATCAGTGCAATAGTACTAATAGTATTTTTAAAATTTTTATTTATTTTAGAGAGAGAGTGAGTGTGTGTGCAAGCAGGGGAGAGGGGCAGAGGGAGAGGCAGACAGAGAGAATCTCAGGCAGACTCTGTGCTGTGTGCAGAGCCTGACTCAGGGCTCTGTCTCACAGCTCAGAGATCAGGCCCTATGCGGAGACTGAGTCAGATGCTTCACTGACTGCACCACCCAGGGGCCCCTCAATAATACTAATTCTTATTTCCTCAGACTATACATATATTTCAGTGAAAGCAACGTTAAGAAATTGGAGGTCCTCTTTGTGTAGTAAAGTGATAGAAGAGTCAGTTTTTTAAGAGAAATTTTGGGCTGCTCCTTTTCAGGCATCATAGGAAATTTTAGCTTCATGACACCCATTGACTTTAATTGACATCTTTTAGTTTAGAAAATTGATGGGTTAATCTAGTGGGAATGATTCTGGAGTAGCTCCACTACATGAGTTTACTTTGAATAGCACATCATGATTTTATTTCCACAAAGCCCTGAAATACCATTTTGCTTCTTTGTGGGTATAGGAGATAAATACCCTTTATCTTTCATTCTCATGGAATTCATTTCAGCTGAACTAATGTGTATTAAGAAGTTTCTAATGCAATGGGAAATGTCAGCAAGAATGAAATTAATTGGGTGGTCATCCCTGAAGGTACATATTTAGGGGTTGGTTCTCAGAATTGTCACTTCATCAGCTTGCTTAAAAATAGAGAATTTAGTCTACTACTTGGCTTGAATCAGAAGTAATTTTTTCCCCTTAGTGTCCCTTCTCATTGACAGAAATGATTTTAAGTCAGCTTCCCTATTAACTCTCATTTGGCTATGATCAAACATGTCTGGATCTTCTTTCTCTATCTTTTCAAAAATATGTAAAAAATGGGCGCCTGGGTGGCTTCTTCGGCTAAGTAACCCACTCTTGATTTTGGCTTAGGTCATGATCCCAGGGTCCTGGGATCAAGCCCTGTGTTGGGCTCAGTGCTCAGGGGGGAGTCTGCTTCAGGATTCTGTCTCCCTCTGCCCTTCCCCCTGCTCTCTTTCACTTTCTTTAAAATAAATACAAGTAAATAAATCTTTAAAAATATGTAAAAATACATGAGATGTCTATACAAATTATGGTTTTGCCCATAATTTTTGTTTGCAAAAGCATTATCTATGGAATGGAAAGGATATAATCTATAGGATATTAGAAATAAAGCAATGAATATTCTGTGGTTTTGCCATTCCATATTCCTGCAACTGTCTTTAAGAGTTGATAGGTAAAATGTAAAACTTTAGCCTAATGTTCATCTCTTTTATATGGTCCATAGAAATTGAGGTATCAATGTCTTTATCTTTAGATCATTATATTTCATTATTTCTACTTACACCCCTTTTGTGTAAGTATCATTTGTGTAAGTATTCATTGTCCAGTATCATTTCATCCCCACATATTTTCCTTTTGAAATTTCTATGAGGCCTCTTCATACCTTGTCTACTAAATCTTTCCCCAAACACAGACCACAGGAACACCCTAAAGTAGTGGTTAGAAGACTTTAAAGCACTTAAATTTAAAGCTCTTTGTATATTCAAGTAGATGTATATATAGCAATACAGTCATTTAAATAGATGTAATGATCTTCTGCTCAGTGCATGCCACTTGGACAAGAGTCTTAGCCCATAAGGAGCTTAATGCTTTCAGGGCTCAATCAGTTAACAAATGGTGACCTAGACACGTATAAATGCTAAGGGGTAGTGGGGACTATGGAGAACTCGTACACCAACTGTACACCTCATTTAAAGGAATTCCAATTCAGTCCTTTTAAAAACCATCAGGTTGGGTAAACCGAAACATCTTTATGGGAAAATTCAACCTAGTGGTTACAATTTAATCTATTGACAACCAACTTTTCAGCGTTTCATTTATCTACTGCTTCTACTGCTGTGTAACAAACCACTCCAAGATTTAGAGGCTTAAAACAACAAGAATTACTCCTCCCCCCCGCTTGGCTTCTGGCTCTGGCCAGCCCTGGGCTCAGCTGGGTGGCTGTTGCTTCAGGTCTTTCATTGCAATCAGACAGCAGCTGGGGCTGGGGTCGTGCGGAGGCTTCTTCTCTCACATCTAGTGGCTGGAGTGTCTCCTGTGGCTTCATGAACTGGGCCTCTTTACAGCATGGTGATTGAGTACAAAGCACCAAAGAGCAAGTTCCTGAGAAAGAGAGGTGGAAGGGAGCATGTTTGTACTTCAGGGGGAGGTTGTACTGCCTTTACTTGCCTAGTTTGGGAAGTCCTGTGGTGTCATTTCCATTACATTTTATGTTGTAGAACTGAGTCACCAAGGCTAGCCCATAATCCAAAGGAGAGGAATTTAGACTCTACTTCTTAATGGGAAGGGTGTGAAAAAAATTGCAAACACATATTAAAACCAGGATAGGTAGGCTTATGTTAGAGAATAGTAAAACTGAATATATAATAAACTTGAATGTAATGAGGGAGATAGACGAAATATTTAATGGCTGGTTTGGCATACGCACTGCCAAATAAGAAGAAATACTAGCACCCACAAGTGGTAGGATCTACTGGTGCAGCAACTTAATATCAGCTCTGGGTATAATCAAGGCTCCAAACATACCTTAGATAAAGCAAGAGCTCTTGGAAGTCAGGAAAGGTGAGATGACGTGTTTGAAATAAGATGTTTCAGGTACTCTTGCTGAAGCTTCAGAGGCCCGATTGGGCCCATGTGATTGTGTGAGTTCTTTGTTTTGTCCACCTTTGTCCATCAAAAGTTAGAAACATTTTTCCTGCAGGGACCCTTATCCTTATGTTTTGCAAGTTCATTCTTTGCTAAAAGGGGGGGGGGTTGGTGGTAGGGAGGGAGGGGAAGAGAAAGGATGAGCTCTAGGAATATACATCATTTTTTGTACGTAGTAGGCTTCAGTGTGGTGTCATTTAGAAGCCAAGTTGAGAGGCACCTGGATTCTCCCCTCTTGACTCAAACTTCAGGCATAGAAATGCAGGGTTCTTTGGGTAATGTGTTAATTTTCTGTTGCTGCTGAAACAAATTACCACATCGTTAGCAACTTAAAACACAAAAGTACTATCTCACAGTTCTAGAGGTCAGAAGTGATGGCTTCGCTGCTTTCTCAGATCCAGGTTTCCTGAGGCTGGAATCAAAGTATCAGCTGGCTGGGCTCATAGCTGGAGGCTCTGGGAAGAATCCTGTTCCAAGCTCATTGAGGTTTTGGCAGCTCCACTACCGGGTAGTTCTAGAACTGCTATGCCTACTTCCCTGCTGGCTGTCAGTTGGGAGCCACTGTTCCCTTCTTGAGGCTTCTCTCTGGTCCTTGCATGATGGTACCTACATGTCAGCCAGCAACAGCATGCGAGATCCTTTTGACTCTTGGAATCTGATTTCCTCCACTGCATCTCTGGATTCCACCCAAGGAAAGGTCTCTGCTTTCAAGAACTAGTGAGAGACTGGGCCCACTTGGATATCCAGGTTAATCTCCCTGTTTTAAGCTTTAACCTTAATTACATTTGCAGTGTCCTTTTTGGGATGTAGTGTAACCTGTTCACAGGATCCAGGGATTAGGACATGAACATCATTTGGGGAGCCCTAATGCTACCTACTACAGGGAGTGACATTAGGACAGTAAAGGGGCTCTCGCCTCCACTTTATTTCCTCAAGAAAGTAGACCAGTCAACAGGTTTGTTTGCTAAACACTAGGGCTTATTGAAATACTATTCCCAAATCTGAAGGAAAAGAGTACGCATTTTATGGAAAGGAGTATAGGTTTCAGTTTTGACTAGAGGAGGCACTCGTTTTCTTGATTTCTAGGAATGTCTCCAGTATGATACAATGTTTAAGAGAACTGGTTTGGAAAAAAAAAACTGGTTTGAACTCAGAACAGACCTTATGCAGGTATATAATGCTTGTTAAGTCTCACCGTCCTCGTCTATGAGATAGGCTAGTAATTTCTGTAGTTGCTGTGGGGAAGAAAACCCGAGGAATAGGGGGCATGCTTAGGGCATCACGAGCGCTCAGTGAATGCTTGCTGCCGCTGCTTCTGCCACTAATGAGAATAACACCATGACCTATTTGTAGACTTCTTTATAGGGAGAAGGTATGTGTGGATCAACGAGATTCAACACTTGGATTTCCTACCAATTTCCTATTAGTCCGACATAAATTATTAGCTTGTCGTAATTCACCTATTAAATATAAACTACTAAAATGATTGTTCTGAAAAGGGATTTATACAAGTTTCTTTTGAACAATTTAGCTTAAGATAGCTTGGTTTTCATCATAAAGGGCGGAAACTCACCAGCATCTAAATTAGGAGTCAGCACACTGCAGCTTGGGAGCTAAATCTTGCCTGATGCCTGTTTTTGTATGGCCCGTGAGCGCAGAGTGGTTTTGAGAGATAAATATTTGCAGTCGATTGAAGATAGGAAGCACTAACCTTGAATCCCAATTAAGCAAAAATGTTATTCTGCCTCAGAAGAATTCCATTCTTCTCATTAACGGGCTGTCTTAAAAATTGTACTAAGTTATTACATTTTTAATTTCATCAGTATCATTTTGCAGAAGCTTTGCTCCAACACTAGAAGTACCTACATAACATCTTGGATTCTTGCCTCTTTGCCTGCAAAATGCCTAAATGTTTACCATCTGACTCTTGACAGAAAAAAATTTGCCAAGCCCTGATCTAAGTAATCTATGCATTTCAAATGGAATGTAGACTCTTTATAGCTGGAAGATACTCCCAAGATCTCTTAATGCAGTGTCTTAATTTTATAGCTAGAAATACACCCCAGGAAGGTGGGCAGTGATTCCAATACAACCTAGCTACTTAGTGATAGAGGCAGGATGAGCCACTAGATCTTCTGGTGCTTAAATCTGTGAATTCAGTGGCGCTTGGGTGGCTCTGTCGGTTGAGCGTCAACCTTTAGCTCAAGTCATGATCTCAGGGTCCTGGGATCGAGTCCCGCCTCGGGCTCTCCTCTTGGTCAGTGGTGAGTCTGCTTCCCCCTCTCCCTCTGTGATCTCTCGTGCTTTCTCTCTCTCTCAGAAATAAAATCTTAAAAAAAAATCTGTGAACTGGCGCCTGGAGCACACAGACCCTCTGGGTAGCATGGCCATGCTTTAGTCATGTCTCTGTATGTAGGCCTCTGCGTTGTCATCAATCTAAAACCTCTAATGGGCAGTTCAGAGGTGATGCAGCATAGAAACTTAGCTGTCCCATGGACCCGTTGAACAGGGCCTGCCGAACAGCTTGTTGCTCTTTCCATCTCTGGGGAAAGCCCTTTAGATTCTAGAATTTCTCCTTAAAGCTATTTTTTTTAAAAGAGTTTATTTATGTATTTGACAGAGAGAGATCACAAGTAGGCAGAGAGGCAGGCAGAGAGAGAGAGGGAAGCAGGCTCCCTGACTAAGCAGAGAGCCCGATGCGGGGCTCGATCCCAGGATCCTGAGATCATGACCTGAGCCAAAGGCAGAGGCTTAACCCACTGAGCCACCCAGGCACCCTCTCCTTAAAGCTATTTTAGAAGCACGGGTGCTGACTTTTTCCATTATGTTAGGAACAGTGAGTAACCAGGCATGTTCATATGTACTCATTGAACTCTGTTCAGTTTAGGACGAGATTGTTCATTGAACAGAGCAATAACCCTAAACTGAGGTGAGACTTTGCCCACGTGCCCCACTTCCCCATTGTTCCCTGGTTATTCGCTAGTAAATCCTGCCACATTGTGTTCATTCTTGCTGCCCTCCCGCCCAGATGACGGTGATTGCCTGGTGGTATTTGCTTCTCTTTCTACAGGTGGTTCACAAATCCAACGACCGTCAATGCCTTCTACAGTGCATCCACCAACCAGATCCGTGAGTACCTGGCTTCTTGTCTCCTTGTTAACCTGACACAAAATGGAAGGAACCCTTCCCTCACTGTGGTTTCTTTATTGCCCTCCAAAAGTGATCAGCTATGTTGGTGAGTGCAGTTTCCCTTCCTATCCCCACATGCCAGATTTTCCTCTCTCCCTTCACCTTATTGAGTAAACAAACAAACAAACAAACAAAAGGCAATAAATAAAACATAGTGCAGTTGACCATGTAAAGGAGCAAACTTCCACTGTTCTTTCATCAGGATTGTAATGATTTTGTCCAAACCATGTGTCTCTTGCTAGGATTGTTGGAAAACAGTGGGTAGCTGGGCTGATGACAGAATCCGAGGGGACTATCTATAAAGAAAAGCCCTAGGATGTAAAGTCTTAACTTGCTTTTATTTTCATGTGTTGAGTGGATAAAATTACAAATGCCGTGAAAAGTTTAAAAAATGACTAAAGGTCAGATTAAATAAAAAATGTAACAGCACCAAGTGTTGGCAGCAGGGACACATGTACTTACAGTGGTGGAAAGGTAAATTGGTTCACTGGCTTTGCAGAGCCATTGGCGATGCCTGGAGAAGGGCAGGGTGTCTATGCCTATCTCTGACCGCCTTCTGCACTCCTGGTATGGGCCTCAGTGCAGTGTTTCTCAGTGTGGTCTCAGGACCAATGGCAATGGCTTCATGGGGGAATTTGTTAGAAATGCGAATTCTTGGGCCCCACCTTAGGTCTATGTTCACAAACCCTGGACATGGGGCTCAGAAATCTGTTTTATTTAGGCTTCTGGGTGACTCTGACATAGCTTGAGAACCGTTGCCTAGAGGTCTCACCCGAGGGGGCCCGTGTGAGAATGCTCATACTGATGTTGTTCATAATAGCAGAGAGAGGGAAATAACCTATGTGTCCCTCTGCAGGAACATGGCTCAAGTGTGGCATGTTCACCCAAAGGAATTCCAGGTAGCAGTGAATAATGAATGACCTAGAGCAACGTGTATTAACGTGGATAAAGTTCACAAATACTGGTTGTGTGGGGAAAAAGACACCTGGGGAAAATATATCGAGTATGATACCATATAAAAAAGTTGAAGAGCGTGCAAAAACACTACTATATATTGTCTAGAGGTATATCCTTTTGAATGAGAGTATGAAGACATTGATGAGAGCGACAGACATTAGAGTTCAGGTTGGCAGTGACCTGTTGTGGGGAGGGTGGGCCGCTCCTGCTCAGGCCCTGGCTGATTTCTCATCCCTCCTGCACCACTCCTGCTCTTCATCTTCACTCCATTGTGTGGTGATAACATCTAATTTCACACTTTTAGGCACATCTCATTGCACTTTGTTGAATGTGGGGGATGGATCTTATAAAGACATGCTACCCTTGGCCTCAGGTCCACTTCCTCCTCACTAGATAGCTGTCGGAGCCTCCTCTCTGGTCTCCTTGCTTCTGTCTGTATCCCCCTTTCAGCTGTTCTAAATCTAATATTGCAGCCATTTAAAGATGTTTTACAATCATCTCAGGTCTCTCCTTTGCTCAGAACCGGTTATCAGCTTCCCTTCTCGTTTAGAATAAACACCAAACTACTTGTAATGGCCCTCAGGCCTCTTACTCCTGTCTTATGTCACCACTGTTCCCGCCACACAGGCCTCCTTCCTGTTTCTAGAATGTGAGACTCTTATGTCCTAGCATTTATACTAGAGGCCCTGTGCCTTGCAAAATTCCCCAAGTGATCTGCATAGTTCATGCTCCCATTTCCTTCAAATCTTTGCTCGAATGCCACCTTCTCCGTGAGGCACCCTGCCTGCCCTCTGTAGATCCTCCCTGCTGGCCCTCATCCTAACAGGGCTCCCTGGCCAGAGAGGACAGCTCTGGAGCTGTAAATACCAACTCCCAACAGGCACAGCTCCTTAGAGTCGTCCTCGTGTGGCCACTTTTAGGAATGGCAGTCTCTGAAGGACTGTTCTGAGAGCTTAATGAATAGAAGGAAAACAAGTAGATGGTAATTTTTGATTTCTACATTAATTTGTGTAACCAAATCAGTTGTTAAATAATCTGAATATTTTGAAAGTCACTCCTTCCTATATAAATACTCATTATTATGAAAAGACCATTGCTTTCTTCCCCCCCAGTGTTATTGAGGTATAGTTGACAGTGTGTATATGTAATATGTCTGCCATGATGTTTTCATATAGCTCCAAGTTGAGAACTCAGATGCGTATGTTACGTAGGAACTTAAGATGTTTGAGATTTTGTTTTGTTTTGTTTTATTTTATTTATTTTTTTGGAGAGAGAATGAGTGGGGGAGGGAGGGGTAGAGGAAGAGGGAGAGAATCTTAAGCAGGCTCCATGCCTGGCATGGAGCCTGATGTGGGACTCAGTCTCACGATCCTGAGATCATGACCTGAGCTGAAATCAAGAGTTGGACGCTTAACTGACTGAGCCACCCAGGTGCCCCAAGATATTTGAGATTTTAATTTTAACTACTATTTACAATAATAATTATATAGGAATTATAATATTAGTTAGAATAACCTATTGGGCAATAGAAAAATTCTTTAGATTATCCTTTGCTTTAAAAATCCCCACTTTTATTTATTTATTTATTTTAAAGATTTTACTTGAGAGAGAGAGAGAGCTTGAGCAGGGGATGGGGGCAGAGCGGGAAGAAAAAGCAGACTCCCCGCTGAGCGGGGAACCCTACACAGGGCTCGATCCCAGGACCCTGAAATCATGACCTGAGCTGAAGGCCGATGCTTAATTAACCAACTGAGCCACCCAGGTGCCCCCTCTTTTTATTTTGAACTACTTTTAAACCTAGTAAAAAGTTATAAAACTAGAACACAGAGTTTCCATATATCCTTTAACCAACCACCCCAATGTTAGCATGTAACTACAGTGTAGTGATCAGAACCAGAAAATTAACATTGCTATAACACCACTAATTGAACTGAGGCCTTAGTGAAATGTCACTAGTTTTGCTACTTAAGTTCTTTTTCTGTTTCAGAATCCCATCAAGATCCCACATTACATTTAGTCATTATTTCTTCTTAGTCTCCTACAGAGTATAATAGTTCTTCAGTCCTTCTTTGTCTTTCAGGACTTTGGCACTTTTGAAGAGTGCTGGTCAGTTAGTCTGTGGAAGGTCCCTCAGTTTGTGTTTGTCTAGTATTTTTTTTAAGATTTCATTTATTTATTTGACAGAGAATACAAGCAGGGGGAGAAGCAGACACCCCATGGAGCAGGGAGTCCAATGCGGGGCTCGATCCCAGGACCCTGGGATCATGACCCGAGCCAAAGGCAGACGCTTAACCAACTGAGCCACCCAGGCGCCCCCTCTAGTGTTTGTCTAGTGTTTTTCTAGTGTTTTTACATGATAGGACTGAAGCTAATGCATTTGGGGCATGAATGTCACAGAAGTGATGTTGTGTCCTCCTTAGTGTATCATATCATCAGGTTTATGCTGTCTGTGTGTCTTCTTGCTGGTGATGTGATGTTACCCTCGATCACTTGGAGAATGTGGATTCTGCTGGGTTGCTCCAGCATAAAGTTGCTATTTCCCCTGCCTGACGAGGTGGCAATATTTTGGGAACTGTATCTCTGAGACTGCATGTATCCTCTTTCTTGCCAATCTTTCTCTCACTGATTTTAGCATCCATTATTAAAATCTGTATGCAACAAGTGTCCCTGCACTGTTTGCTCACTGGAAATTTCCATTTCTTCCCTTCCATTTGTATTACTGTGAATTCTCTTTTAAGGAAAGGACTGTCCATTCACTCATGGGTATTTATTTTATTCTGTGGGTTCTAATCCAATACTCTCATTCTCTATGTCATTGCTCAGAGTGTTCAGTTCTGGCCACGAGGAGCTCTCATGGGTTTGCTGCCAGGACCTTGCATCGCAGTGTTCCTCTACTTGCGTTTTGTTAATTGAAGCAGATGCCTTCCTAGCTCCTTGAGCTACTGTGTTCTTTGTTTCTGGAGCAGGAGGATAAGTCCCTCTGTTAGCCTGGATCCCAGCTGCCCACCTTTTCTCTTAGGAGCTTTCAGATTTGACTCGTAGAACACTCCTTCTTCCAGATAGGGTCCAGAAACCAGCAGGAGTCAGACTGGGTCCAGTGGAAAATAAAACCTGACCAGTCAGTGTTGAACTGGGTCTAGAAACTGCCCAGATTTGGACTAGATTATCCATTTTAAAAGATGATGTTTTATTATGTGATATTTGGTATATGCCAAAGAATATATGTAACATGTTAAAACATATAAATTATATTCCTATGAACCTCCCACCCAACTGAGAACTAGAACATTCCTGATATCATTGCATCTGTCCATGCTTCTCCCCATCCCATTCATCTTGCTCACCGTAGAGGTAACCACTTTTCTGATATTCATATTTATTATTTTCTTTTTTTAAAAAATAAATTTTAAGCCATTCGTTTATTTTTATACTATGATAAAATGGTATCATACTGCATGCAGTGTAAAGCAACTTTGTTTTTTTAATATACATGCTATTAAGATTGATCCATGTAGCATGTGGCAGTGGGGTTTTCATTTTCCATGCAATATAATATTCCATTGTATGACTGTACCCAGATTACTTATCTGTACTACAGACTTTATCTGTTGACAGACCAATGTGTTCTCCCACCCCAGGGTTTGGTGATTGTGAACAGTGTCACTGCTGTGAACATTCTTGTTCATGTCCCCTGAGACAAGTGTTTAGGGTGTATACTAGGAATGAAATTACTGGCCTGTAAAGAGTGCAAATACTCAAGTCTACCAGATAACACCAAATGGGTGGCAAAGAGAGTGTTCCAAAGTACAGAAGTGTTTTCATCAACTCTTGTTTTTACCACCTCTTGGCATTGGTAGACTTCATTTTCTTCAATCTAGTGGCATCGAGATAGATTGTTCAAAGATTCTTCCCACGCTCAGTTTCCAGTGTCAGTGAATGCTTATGGCTGTTTTGGGGATTTAAGTATGCCTAATAATATTCTGCCTCTGGGATTCACTCCTGCTCAGCCTTTTTCTTGTCTGGGAAGAGCTGATCCTATCACAAGTTTACTGAAGAAACAGCCCTTTCAGGGTAACCCAGTGGTTTCTGGAAAGCTCATGAACAGAGGGCTTTGAAATGAACAATTTGAAGCAGTGTTTTAATTAAGAGATTCAAGCTGTTTCTATTTTCCTAATGACCAGTGCTTGCTCTCGTTGTAAATTACATTCCCAGGCAAGATGACAAGGAATCCTTTGGGTGACTTTCTCTCTCTCTCACTTTCTCTCTCTCTCTCTCTGTCTTCTGATTTTCTGGACTACAAATTAAGACAGGTGGAGTTCCTTTTTAGGCATTTCCCCACTGGGTTTTCTGGGAACCCCCCCCCGCCCAAACCCCAACTGCCTTCTTTTTCCTTCACCGAAGAAGTGAAAAATTGAGGTGATTTTCTGAAATGAACATCTTTATTGATTAGGAGCTGATTCTGACAGCATGTGGCCATCTGTTTAATTGGGTTTCACATCTAAGATGTAACTATACTTAGTAACATGATTTATGAGAATTTCATTCGGGTCCGTTATCATTTTCTGATTTATGCCACTTAAGTCCGCTTCTGCTGGCGGTAGAGACTTGAGTAGAAAAATACGAAAGCCTATAGGTTTTTGGTTTGTTCTGTTTTTGTTTTTTCTTTGTTTGCAAATTCCTGCCTTTGTCTGAAACCCTGTGACTTGTGGCCATATTTCAGTGTTAGAATTTTGCAGCATGGACATACTTATTTTTCTCCCCGCGTCAAGCTGGGGAGCAGTGTAACATAATAATGACTTCAGTCTGCTGTAGGGGGAGTTAAACAGAGGAGCTGTCACAGAATTTAATTATATTTGAACCGATAAGGTGGTTAAAGAGGACAGTAAGGAGCCGGGATTAGTGTTGCCTGAGCTTGGGCTTTCCTAACTTTGTGATACCTGCACAACTGGTCTTTCTGTTGGTATCTCCTGTTACCCAGAAATTCCACTCTTCATAAAATAAGTCCATTGTTATGCCCATCAAAACACATGAACATTGAACGTTTGTAGGAGCTTTGTTCGTAACAGCCAAAACCTGGAGAGAACCTCATGTCCCCAAATAGAATTGGTAAATAAATTGTGGAATATTCGTATAATTGAATATTACACAGCAATGAAGAACAAACCGCTCCGTGCTACTGGCTTAGTGCTCAGTGAGACACTGCCTGCTTCCAGCCACATAAGGTTCAGGAGGAGGCAGATGGATCTAAGTGATGGAATTGGAAACAATGGCTACCCTTGCTGGGGGTAGTGACTGTGAGGGGCCACAGGAAATGTTTTCCCGATTGGGGAGGTGGTTGCACAGGTGATACGTATATAAAATCTCATCGTGCCCCATTACTATATGCATATCATGCATCAACAACAGCACTCTCATCCCCCCCATAAAAATTTTTTATAACAGCATGTAACATGCATTCACATTTTTTGGCTGTAACAGTTTACGTCAGGCTAAGCCTCCAGAGGCGGAGACCAGGGATTGGCAAAATTTTCCCGTCAAGGGCCATATAGTAGATGTTTTTGCCTTTGCAAGCCATCCATTCTCTGCTGTCAGTTCTCACCTTTGCCGCTGCGACCAGAGAGAGTTCATAAACAAATGGTCATGGCTGTGTTTTTAGTAAAACTACGTGGGCTCCAGTTGGCCAACCCCTGGTATAGAGCACTGCAAGTGGATGGAACCCAGGGAGACTTGAAGTGTATTCTGACGCAGCTTACAGACTTCTTTGGATCTAATCAGGTGTTGGCACCAGGGGCGGGAGGTGGGGGGAGAGTGAACAGCTCTCCTTTGGCTGTCACTTTGCTGACAAGGACTGGTCTTTAGAATAAAATTCATTTCCTGTGTTCAGTCTCAATGTGTATCTGTAAAATGCTTCATTTCAAGTTGGCTTTTCTCATCCTATGTCTTAAATCATATTAAAGAATTATTGCAAGCAAATAAAATCTTGGCTTGAAAATAAGCAAGGACTGGGCGCCTGGGTGGCTCAGTGGGTTAAAGCCGCTGCCTTCGGCTCAGGTCATGATCCCAGGGTCCTGGGATCGAGGCCCATATC